>CM053785.1:309481483-309641483 GCA_028749045.1 Cupressus sempervirens
TTGACTCTATCGCCCCGATTAACAAAGCATTGTGCTTTTGTTATTTAAGTCAGAAAATTTAAATATCCTTCTCACAAAAAATCAAATTCATTATTATTAAAATTTTATCCCAATACTCAGCATCCAGTTTCATTCTGATTGAGTTCAAGGACCTTGCCAGTCGAGGAACTTGCAAAGTTTAAATTCGCTATAGAAAACCCTTGAATTGAATAGTCAGTGTTCAATGTGAAGGTCTACCCGCCTGCGTGTCGAGGAGCCCAAAGTATAGGGGAATCTAAGCAATTTCTATTCGTTGGCCAAAATTTGATTGACAGATCCTACCGGAGAAGTGGCAGGGTCTTGGATTTCCAATCTGTGGTTTTGGGAACCAACACAACCATCTTCATCATATTTGAATGGTCTTGATAGTTATTTAAGTAGACTTGTCTTTTTCTTCTTCCCACTTTATTTGGTACTTTTCCCAATATACATTCATCCTTTTTACTCTACGCTTCCCTAAAATTTCGGCCCTTTATGCTTTTTTTTAAAGAGATTATTATTTGAAATATGCCTCTATATTCCACGTCATTAGAAGACGTGGTTTTGGTCCATGTTTTATATTCCCTTTCATATACTTAT
Source organism: Cupressus sempervirens (assembly GCA_028749045.1). Classification (NCBI taxonomy): domain Eukaryota; kingdom Viridiplantae; phylum Streptophyta; class Pinopsida; order Cupressales; family Cupressaceae; genus Cupressus; species Cupressus sempervirens. The sequence continues at coordinate 309,482,102 of CM053785.1, forward strand.
CCTTTGTAAGATTTGGTTTACTCTCCCATTATATCTTTATCCTTTTCAAAATGTAATGCCTGCCATGTGTATGAAGTTACTGAATACCTTCTATTAATTTGACCATATGGGTGTGTTTGCAATCAATGAAGGCGTACTTTGTCTTTAGCTTTCGATCATTATTTTCTAGTAGAATTTCTGAATATTTTACTGCGAAATGAATGGTTGGGTGTAATCAGACTATGGAGCATTACATTGATAATATCCCTCTTCCCTCTTCCAAATCTTGTAAATATTTACCATTTGATTTCATAAACAATCGATGATTTCTCTCCTTTGTGTTTGTATTCATTTATATATTTCGTTGTGAGAAGGGATGTGTCTATTCAAATTAGTTTTGTTATATTTATCATTTATTTATATTAATACTTTAATATTAAAATATTATTAGATATGTAAATAATATCATATACAATTTATTTCTCTATTAAATATTATGATTATAATGTAATATCATATTATATGATAATGATTTGTATATTATTTATTTATATTTTTATGTAAGTCTCTTTCTTATTCAAATGTGCAGTTGATATTATGACATTAAATTTATGATCTTGTATAATATTTATATGTACAATTATCATTTATTATTATTAATAGATAATATAGCATTATTATTTCATTCAATATAACTATACTTATCTAAGTAATGTATTTCTATTATAACTCGTTTATTTCGCTATCATGATTAGGGGACATGACATGGGGGCACTAACTGAAGGTGTGGGAAGAAAAGACCACTATTATCCGAATAAAAAGTAAGACCTGCTAAAGAGTAACTTGGCACAGGCTTGACAAGGAATGTCGACGTGACAAAAAGAAAAAAAGACTGCAGTGATACAAATCACAGGCCTGGTTTGATTTGCAAAAAACGCTAGAAAACAAAACAAAACAATAGGTGATGCTGAAAATTTTAGTTTGTATCACCTCTACAAATTGTGTCTTATATCCACGCCAAAAAAAATCACTTGAAGACTCGTTGATTTGTAGTAAAAAAAACCCTAGTTGGGGTTTTTTTGAACATATTGCAAATACAAATAATAATTTCAGTATTCACTTGCTCTGATAGAGAAATTATAATTTTCTTTCTCACCTATTTTCCAAACATAAATAATAGGAAAAACAGTGTCCTTTATTTTTATTTTTGGATCTGTAAGAGGCTAAAGCCAAGATTCATTATTATTATGTGTTATGATTAATTATTATTATTATTTATTAAGATCAAACAGACTTGAAATCAAGACCTCTCAGATTAGAGGCTGACAATCGACTGTTGTGTTGTAGGCTCTTACCTAGTGTTTGTGAAAATTTGCTCTAATATCATGAAACAATAAAAAACATAATGATCATTGTGTTAACAATGAACTCTTAAATAGAATTTAAAACTGCTAATAATAGCGTAGTCTAAAAATAGACTAAATTAAGAAAAATTTAAAAAGAAAGCCTAAATGACCATTAACTAGGATTCTAGAAGAACGAGTTAAATTTAGCAAGAGCCTAGGATACTAAATATAATTAAATAAGAAAAACATGTCATCATTTCACTTCAAAATCTTGCCTTTGTTTTTGAAAAGTGTGACCATATTTGTGGTGAATCTCAAATGCTTTCTTTCAAGGAATTTAGCTTTGTTTTTTGTTTGAATTAGGCGATTTATGCATTTTTAGGGTCATGGTTGCTCTTTTTGGACACAGATGGAATTTATGGGTGCTTTTTTGACAAATCGCAAGCCAAAACAATTGTAGTTTTCTGGTTTTTATTGGATGCAACAAGTCTTTTTTGTTGATGCCAAGGTTTTTGGTGGTTCACTAGATCAAATGATGGTTCAAGTCATTAGTGTTCGGTGGATATTTTGCAATCAACAATTTGTTGAAATTCAATCGCAAAATAGGTAGACCAGCCACAGTGTATGAGACAGAGTCTTTCCTACCTTTAAGGGAAGTCTCTCCCTTCTCACCATTCCTTAAATGAACTCAAGATATGCAAGAAGTTGAGAGATTTTGAAAGGGTGTTACTAATATTTTTTCCTCTTAACTTTTAGAAAAGAATCCATTTACCTGCTGAATGAATAATGGGCAAGATAAAATCTCCAACTACACTTGGAAACGGTGATAGAGATAAGCTAACACCAACTCAAAGGCTGATTGGAAGTGTACCAATTCGGCTCTAAGTTTTGTTTTAATCTATTTTATAAGAATAACCTCTACCATTGGGGCACAAAGGCTTCCAGAAGTAGGGAACTCTAACTATTTTGTGAATTGAGAAGGTAATACAAACTACAGTCAAGGCTTCTAGTCTATGTATCACTTAATCACTCCTAGTCAAAGCTTTGGCTCCGATTGCCTTATACTCAATTATTTAAACACACGAGAACAAAATGAATCAAAGGTAAAAAATGCAAACTATAGTCAAAGCTTCCAATTTGCACTATCACAATTGTGCTCAATCAAAGTTTTAGCTCCAATTGCTTCTTTGTATTCACTTTTCATTAAAATAGTACTATAGAATCAAGGTTATGCTTGCACAGTTCTTCAGAGCTCTCTTGCATACAATAACAGATGATTTTCACAATGAGGGGGGAGGGGGTTGCACTTCTTGTATAGGAGAAGTGAGAAAAATGAGGAAAATGTGGAAGCAAGTCAACAACTTTGATCCGGTAAAACTAGGTGAGAAGAATTATTCGATTGGGGTGGGGGGGTTGCACTTCTTGTATAGGAGAAGAAGTGAGAAAAATGAGGAGGAAAATGTGGCAGCAAGTCAACAACTTTGATCTGGTAAAACTAGGTGAGAAGAATTATTTGATTACATGTCACGAGGAGATGTAATCGAATTACGTGTAATTGCATCACATGCAATTCCTCTTCTCCAACTACAAACATGAAAAATTAAAAACTGAAAGAAGAAAAAGACAAAAAAAGCTGTATATTTAGTGGTACAATCATGAATTGTAGGAAGATCTGGGATCTCCATTGTCTTTGAGACAGCTTCAATTTTGACTACATTGACATGTGCTGATTTTACAACTTTATAGTTTTCTGCAAGAGCATTCAGAGCATTCCATAAGTGTTTTGCTACATATTTGTACGTAGCGAACCTGTTCATTGTGTGGGATCCAAATTCCTCATAATCAAGATCAACATTGACTCTGTCAGTATATCTTGAGGTCATTTCTTCTTTTGGGCACAGGTTGTCATGTTCAGTAAGGGCATTGCATCCCATTTGCTCTAGATCGCACACGAGCTTTGTTTTCATTGATTGACAACCTTCTAATGCTTTCTGCAACTTTGTCAGAATTTTTCCAAGTACCTCTTCCTTATGACACATGAGTCCTTGATATTTGTAGATCATATCAGAAGATGGGATGATGTCACATGCAATCAAGGTATCTAGTTTAACATTTTCCTTTTGATTCCAAACACCCAAAATTTCTTTCAAGGTATTGGTTTCTTGATTTAAAGAGGCAATCATGTCATGTAATATCTCCTCAACACCTGTGATACGTTCAAGAACTTTGATCGCATCCTTGTTGGATTGAATTCCTTTAGAGATCACTTTTTTGAACCAAGCCTTTGCTACTTTGGCTCTTTGATTCTCCAGAGGTGTTTTGAGGTGTGATGACAAGCAGCAATGAATGCTATTGATGGATAACCTCATTAAGATGAGCAACCTTCTACCTTAGCTGATTCTTCTCCCAAAGCTCATGATTGCTCTTTGACAAATTGGCGAGTGCATCTTGGGCATCTTGTAAACACCCCAGTCATGACTACTTACCAAGTTCAATTTTGGTGAACTTTTAATTTGAGTGGTTGAGCTCTTTAGGTGGCTTTGCAACCGTGACATACTTGGTCTTTTCAGAATCAACAACAATCCTTGAAATGACCTTGGCTTTCGAAGATTTAGACCTTAGTCTTTTTGACAAGGAAATTGTCAGGAGGTACTACAACCTTCCTTCTCTTCATAATGATTTTTTGCAACCACGCGGGCAAGTTGACACCTTCATTTACTGGAACAGGGTCAGTGGCTACAACAAAAATTGATCCTGGTTGTATTTTTGTTGTGGCTATGCATGCTCCAATTTGCGTGGTCAGACCTATGGGTGTCCTCTAAGTTGACTTTGTCATGAACATCTCAAACCCTGCAACCGAGGTATCAAGTTGGGAAACTTGATCATCTATGAGAGTTGGAAAATCTTCAAACACATTTCCCAACTTCTCACACTGCTACTTTGTGAGAATAGGAGAAGTTGCCGAATAGATTGGAAATGTCGACATGTTCACCTTCTAGACGAAAATGGTAGGTGCAAAAATAGTGGAGAATGAGTCCACATCGTTGTCTATGGTATTCCTGAATGGATGGATCCGGATTTCTTGTTGGCCGTGAGGGAAATATGATCATCTTGTCCCTTTCATCTTCTTCATTAGATTCTTCCTCCGATCCTTGGGCTTCTATGGGTGCCTGAGAAGATTCTAGAAGTGGTTTTGATACTTTTCCGCCTTTGAGCTTGAATTTGAGAGTTTTAGTCAGTGCTGAAGAGGATGAACCGTCCTTGCTTGTTATTGCCACTCAAGTTGTTCTTCCAATAGGTCCAAAATGATTGCAATCTAACTCGAGTTTTGGATGTACTCTTTTGAGTCCTTGGATGTTTAGCCACTTATTGCCATTTACTAAGATAGATTGAAATCTATCAAAGATGGAATTGCCTTCCTTTTATTGCCATTGCATAGGTAATGGACAATGCTTGTTAAGGCCAACCTTGTGATATTCTGGATATAAGGCCATCATCTTCGAATTGAAAACCTGGTGGAACATGAGCCTGCACTAGTCCATCTTCATGATGCCCACCTCTGTGCACAAATCAATCCGTACATCCTCTATGCGATGAATATGGGTGAATGCTCTTTTGATTCTTGAATGCGTTCCTCGATAATTGAAGTCGAACCTACCTTTGGATTTCTTCATGGTGATAAGTTGAAGTTCTACTTCCATTGCCTTTGCTTTGTATATTGAATTAAGCATATATTGACCAATTGCAAGGGGTTTCGCAGTGGTAATGTTGAATCTTGGCCTGTGTTGACTATGTTGGTACGACTGCACCTCCATGAGCTTTTTGGCCAATTCCATCATAATAATCCTATCAGTAGGATATCCTTTTTGTAAGGTATACAACCCCCCTTGAAAATGACTAACTCTTAAATAGATGAAAGTTGGAAATTGCAAAAAGATGCATGAATTGATTTACCCTCTCCTAGGCTTCATTTGATACTCTTCTAATTACCAACTCTTTGTCAAATTGACACCTTAAATGTCGAAAAAATGCTTCTTGGACTCTCCTATAATGATATTTGCTTTGTGTCAATGTGATCTTATCAAAATAGTCCTACATAGGAACTAGAGTCCAATCCCCCTTGGTGGAAAGTCTTAAGAATGTGCCCATGGCCACAACAATTTATACCAAGTACAAAGTCATGTAGTAAGGTGTTGATGTTAAGCATTTGCTTACATAAAACTGTGCTTATAAGTTCTCCCCAGTAGATGGGTTCCTTGTTATCAAAGATCTAAAGAATAAACTCATATATCCATGGTTCAAAATTACAAGATTCCTTGAGGTGACAAACTGTACTGGGAAGAGTTATCAAATCCTTGACTTCTGGTTTGAAGTCAGATCTATGTGTTGTTTTGGACCACCTAGAGAAGTTAGTTCTCTTGCTATCCAACCAATATGTATTTATGTGCCTTTGATAATCCAATTTGGCTTGATTCCATAGTTGTAAAGACATCTCTTGAGTCAAATCTACACATTCTGAAATTTGAGGAACTTTGAAGATTTTCTCAATGACGTTTGGATCTAGGTTAATGATGACATCTGTGTGAAAATTTACATTATTGCAGTCACTGATTATTAATCTCCTTTCATAAACGATTATTAAACTATTGAAAATAATTTCACAGCTAATATTGAAAACTAACACAATTGCAACTTCACCAATAAGATACGGAAAGAAATTCACAACACAAAGAACACAATTTTTTGGACAAAGAACAGATACAGAGATACCAGTTCTACAGATGGAAAATATATTAACTTCAGCAAATCAAGAGATACAAAATTCCTTGCCTCGTACTAGCAGAATTCAGACAACCTCCTAATTTCTCCTACTAATATTCCCTACTGCTATCCCCAACGCTATCACGATGCTCTTGCTAACACTGCAAGACTATTTGCTATCATTGCAAACTCATTTGCTAACACTGCAAATGCTTCTACAGCTCCTTGGGTTCCTCTGTTCTGTTTGCCAAATGCCTCTCTTGACCCCCCTTTTATACTACCTAACCAACAGGTTTCTAGTTGCTTTTTGATCAAGACAACCTAACCAAGAAGTTTCTAGTTGCTTCTTGATAACAACCTAACCAAGAAGTTTCTAGTTGCTTCTCAATTAAAACAACCTAACCAATAGGTTACTAGTTGCTTCTAGATGGAGTCAATTAATTACAAATATTTGCTAATTAATCACATATGGATGAACATCTGTCCAAGCTACCTAAAACTAACAGTGTGGAACCTGAGTTTTTCATGGGATGTGCTTGAAATTTTAACTTCACTTTCATTTTGGACCTATTGGAAGAACATCTTGATTGGAGATAATAAGCAAGGACGGTTCATACTCTTCAATGCCGCCTAAAACTTTCAAATTCAAGACCAAATGCGAAAAATAATCAAAACCACCTCTAGAATCTTCTCAAACACCCATATAGGCCCAAAGATCAAAGGAAGAATCTAATGAAGAAGATGAATTGGAAGAGGGAGAGATAATGATTATATCTCCCTCATGGCCAACAAGAAATCAGGATCCATCCATTTAGGAATACTGTAGACAACAATGTGGACTCATTCTCCACCATTTTTGCACCTACCATCAGGTTTAATGAAAGTTTTTTTCTTAGGGTTGAAACATCGAGCACAAACATACCAAGAAAAAGCTGAAGTTCTAGGGAAGCAATGGGAAAAGTAGGCACTAGATGAATATTGCTTCTTTTGATATGTTTCATCTCTCTATTACTAGGGGCTTTGAGCCTTTGTAAGAAATCAATCATGTCTACATGCCCTATCTCTGTATCTGTTACTTGATCCAGAGGAGATGAGACGAGTGATGCAGTTGCATGAGCCAACTTCTTATCATATTGTCATCTCATCTTCCCTTTGGATTTTGTTGGCACAAACATGTCTTGTGCTGCAACATGGAAATTCCATAGAGTAAATACATCATCTAAAGGGATTGACTCCATGAAGACGTTAGTCTTTGATTGGCAAAGGCAGATCTATGAAGAACAAGGTGTTTGGAGTACTGATTAGATACTCATGGAACACATTTGATGGCTGAAAATGATCCGGAAAGCATATTCATTTGGACAAAAAGAGTCAAAATGGGACTTAGAAAGATGGATTGCATGTGGGTAATGATGGGTTTTCATATGTATGGCCAAAAATGCAAGCTAAGTGCATAGGAATGTGTGTAAATGATGACTTTGGTATTTAAAAGATTGTCCTTTTACCAAAATCGGGTTCTCTAGAGGTAATTAGATGTAATAATTACATGTAGTAATTGTTTGAGCCTGAGGTACACGTAATTTGGTTCAGAGGATGTAATTGCATGTGTTGGAAACGGATGAAAGATTTATTGACATGAAAAGATGAAAGGTGAAAGGATGTGGATGCACTTGCATTCTTGGATATGATTCTTCAACTTTCTTTCAAAAAAAAACCAAAGCAAGCAAACAAACAAACAAACAAGAAAACTAAGCACAAAACAAAAAACACACCTCTCGCTATTGACTCAAACACGACAAACTTCAAGATGTTCTTCTACATGTAATTTCGTTTTTGGCATATGGCATGCCTTTGAACAAATGGACAAAGATGAGCCAAATAATGCAACATAATAGCAAAGTAAGCAAGAAAGGAAAGTGAAGTTGAAATTTTCAACTCACTTCGAGCCAAATGTAGAGGAAAGAGAAGTTGAAATGAAAGAGTCTTCTCCAAAATCGGACACTCCAAGTGTATTTTAAAACAACTCAATAGCTGATTACCATTTCAAAGTTGCAAATGTAAATATCTATGCTCAAATACTTGGTCGTTTTTTAATGTTGAAGGCAAAATACAAGTTAGAAAACCTTTGAAATGCAAAATGTTTTTGCATACAACATGTTTGTGAGGCATTTTTGATAAAAAAACGTGACTTCCAAATGCCAAAACATTGGTCGTTTATTAAGAGAAAGGGCTAAAACGTGGTTATCAAATGCCAAAATGAGCTTCCAAATGCAAAAATCTGCCCTTTTGTGATCATTTAAGCTGGAAATACATTTTCTAGGTGTTCTTTAGCAAGAAAGGGTCCTTGGATTGTCAAATCTTGAGCCGTTTTTGGCTTGGGAATGCAAATATGTGAGCCCCAAATGCATTTGCATGCATCTCTATGCCAAAACACACTCTAAATGTGCTATTACATGTGTTATTTCTCTTTCAAATACCCTCCATATGTAAGTTGCAGTCAAATCAGCGTTTGGAGAAAAATTAATGTCTTTGGTGCAAATCTCACTCTTAGTGCCTCATTACATATTTAAAATATGTAATACATGCCATGCTTTAGGCGTTTTGGCCTTGGGGAGCAAAAACGTGATCTTGAGATGCCTTTACATGTGTTATAGTGCAAATTGTACTCTATAAGAGACATTGCATATTAAATGTTTGGCTGGGAAAGGCATTTACATGCAAATTGTCGTCTTGGAGGCCCATTGCATATTAAAAATATATATTTTTATTTGCCAAGTCCACAAATTGCTTTCCTAGTGCAAATCAGACTCTCAAAGTGCTATAACATGTAAAGTTGTTTACATGTAGAGGGAAGTTTTCGTGTAAACGGACTCTTAGAAAGTCAATTGCATATTTAAAATAAGCATTTTCAAGCCAAAATTAGACTCTCCATATGCATTTGCATGTAAACATGTAAAAAGACATGTTGTCGAGTTTGCACAACTTAAGTGACCAATTAAGCGCATGTCTTTTTAATTTTTGAGTTAATGTGAAACTAAGTTGAACAAATTTTGTACTGATACCTACATTTTGTGGTGACAAAATGCAGGACAACAATTAGTTAAAAAAATGGCTTATTGTGAATGATCACTCTTAGGTTCAAATGATGGTTCAGGTCATTTAGAAAATGAGGTGAATTTTGTTCAAATGAATTCATGGACTTTTGTGCTAAGCATGGTAATTGAATGTTAATTGACCACACACTATACTCCACAACAAAATGGAGTGCTTGAGAGGAGGAACTTGTAAAGTCCCTTGCTAAAATACCACTAATACTTACCAATGCTGAAGTATGGAATCTTGTCAAACACTTGGCATGCAATCTGGACTGTACTGCAGTGAATATTTTCTAGGACAATTCCGTCAAACACTTGGCATGCAATTGAATTAAACTATTATGAAAATGATAAGAGGGATAATTGTTTAGCAATAAATCCACAAAATGATGCAAAAACAGTGCCAATATATTTATGTGTTCAATACAATTGCCAATTACAACTTTCGGATTTTGACAACAGTAGACCGTATGGTTTGAGCTGATCATGAATGTTTGTCACATACAATAGACACAAAATGAAATATGCAATGCAAGTAATGACTGATTTTTAATGACTGTTACAGCAATGACTGGAAGTTCACACCCTTGTTACAATGCAATCGAATTAGAGGAACCTGGAAATTTGTTGTTGATTGCATTGGGAACGCAGATGCTGTAGATGAAAACTGAACTGTTTGTTGCACCCAAAATGAAGTCCGTACACTGCTGCTGTGTCAGGCCATACTGCACTGTCTTGTGCGATTTTTATATTAATTTTTGTCTTCAATAACATGTGCCAAAAATGCTATAAACATGGACGCCTGGGCTAGGGTAAGTGCCTCCCACAATATAAAAATCAATCTCCCAGCCGAATAGGAGATACAAGCAAAAATGTGAGTTCTGGTTGGAAATCGATCCTTGCTGGGAAGCCATCAAAAACCCCTGAAATGTTCTCCAAACAATGCCAATGCACTTCTTCTAATAAGTAGATGGAAAATCAGTCCTTGGATCACTGAAAAATGCAAACCCTCAGTCCAAATCTGAGTACACCATTGAAGCTCAACATGAAATGGTTGATTTACCACTTCCATTGTCCAACCTTTCAGAAGATCTTTCACCTCCTCAGTTATGCAATCTCTTGAGAGGTATCGTTCTCAAGGATTATGCTGAATATTTGCAGACTATCAAGCCCCACAAATGCTCAAGAGAAAATGTAGTAGAATTATCAAATCTGGTGTCCAAATGAGAGGCCAAGCCCTCTATTTATTTACTTTTCTAGGAAGTTACTAAGAACTTCTAGAAGCATCCTTTTCTAAGAAGTTATTAAGAACTTCTAGAAACATCCATTATAAAATCCCATTATAATGCACTTTTATAATAAATAACTTTTATAAAAAAAAAGTGCAACTCAACTTAGAATTATAACATGTAGGCCCCGTATAAAAAATGATAATAAAATAATATCTCCACGAACATAATGAGCCATCCAATCACCAAATAAACGCCAAAATGACTCTCTCATCAATCCCATTTGCCTACGAGAGTCTATAATAGGCAAATCCATGAACAATGCCATGTCGTACTAACGAGGGGACATTACAGAACTATACTATTACAAAGGTGGCCAATGAATGTTGGATAACCAGAGTGTTCCTAAGAAGTCTTGGGAAGAGGTAGTTTACTTTGTAATGTATCTTCTTAGTAGGCCTTTTACACAAAATGTGAAGGAGAAGATACTAGATGAAGCTTGGCTTGAAAGGAAATCAAAAGTGAATGTTTTGAAGGTTGTTGTTTCTATTGCACATGCACGGATTCCACATGCTAAGAGACCAAAACTAGACACCAAAAGTTAAAAATTAATGCTCACAATGTACAATGACAATCATAAAACCTACAAATTGATTAATGTGGACACTGACCATTTGATGTTCAACATGGACGTGGTGATTGATAAAGAAGTCGAGCCTTTTTATCTCTCTTTTGACATAAAAAGTATTGAAGATCAGCCTACGAAGGCTTAGGAATTTGGTGTCCAACTCCCATTACCTACACTTGAAGGGGCAATCTCATGACTCTTGAACAAGTGGAATCTCTTGGGAGGTACTAGTACCAATATCAAAAAAACTTCTTCAGGATAATTAGGATCAATACCAAATCATGATGGTCATGTTGATTTGGATAGGGGATTTCTACAAAGTAACCTAAGTGCTCACAATGTACAATGACAATCATAAAACCTACAAATTGATTAATGTGGACACTGACCATTTGATGTTCAACATGGATCTGGTGATTGATAAAGAAGTCAAACCTTTTCATCTCTCTTTTGACATTAGAAGTATTGAAGATCAGCCTCCTATTATCTACACTTGAAGGGGCAGTCTCATGACTCTTGAACAAGTGGAATCTTTTGGGAGGTTCTAGTACCAATAGCAAAAGAACTTCTTTAGGAGAATCAAGATCAATACTAGGCAGACCAAATCATGATGGTCATGTTGATTTGGACAGGGGATTTCTACAAAGTAACCTAAGTGGTTTGAAAAACTTGTTGGTGATTTTTGAGATGATGAAATAGTTGAGGGCAAATCATCTAGGGGCAAGAGCAGAAACTTTTCTCTTGTGGCTAACATTTAGGAAGTTTACAAGCCTCATATATTTGAGGAAGCACAAGGTAAACTTAATGCAAAAGGCAATAGAATTTGAACATCAGAGTGTGATGAAATAGGAGTCAAGTTCTTTAAAATTTTCATCAAATGTGTTTACAAAGTCAAGTAAAAAGCTGATAGTACATTTGACAAGTACAAAGCATGGTTGGTGACCAAAGGGTTCTCACAAAGAGAAGGTATTGCTTATGAGGAGACCTTTGCTTCTACAACAAAGATGAGTATACCATCTATCTAGTTTAGGCCATGGTGGCACAAATTGGTTGGAAATTCCATCCAATGGATGTTAAGAGTGCCTTCCACAATGGCCATTGGAGGAAGAACTCCACATGACTCAACCTCAAGGTTTTTAGGTTGCAAGAAAGGAACATTAGATATATATACTAATGAATGTTCTTTATGGCCTAATGTAGGCACCTAGATAATGGTACATAAAGTTGACATGTATTTAGTTAAATAGGGACTAGATACATTCCTTTCAGGTTCAAATTTATATTTCAAAAGTGTTGGAAACGATACTACTCTATTGATCGTTTATGTAGTTGATATCACCATTATAGGTAGTGAGGCATATTTGATTGAACAAATCAAATATAATTTAAATGCAACTTTTGGCACGACAAATTTAGGTCTCCTACATGACTCAACCTCAGGGTTTTTAGGTTGCCAAAAAGGAGTATCAGGTATATAGATTGATGAAGGCTCTTTATGGCCCGATGTAGGGTAGTTAGATGATGGTACATAATGTTGACATGTACTTGATTCAATAGGGATTCTAAACAAGCCCTTCAAATTTAAATTATATGTCAAAAGTATTGGAAATGATATCGTTCCACTGGTCATATACGTAGATGATATAATCATTAAGGGAGCAAGGCACATTTGATTGAACAAATCAAATGTATTTAAATATAGCTTTTGACATGACATATTTCGGCCTCCTACATTATTGGCTAGGTGTAAGGTTTGGAAATTAAGTGGTATTTAGTCTAAATATGCCCAAGCATTTGCTAAGCAAGTTTAGAGTGACAAATTGCAAAATATCATGTACACATGGAAGAAGGGCTGAAGCTATGAGTCGTCATTTATGCAATGAGTGGGTTGCCTTATCAATTTTACAATCGCTAGAATTGACTTGAGCTTTGCTCTGAGTTACATTTCTAAATTTATGAGAACTCCTAAGGTAGAACATTGGGTTGTAGTGAAGAGGGTGTTGAGATATGTGAAAGGGACAATATTTTGTGTAGCAAAACTGCAAAGTAACGTGAATCGGAATCGGATCGGAATTGGCAAGGCTGAATTGAATCGTGAATCGACAATGAATCGGCGATGAATCAGCAAATTTGAAAAAACCCTTTAAATTTAAAATTTTTAACAATTTAAAACTTATTTCATGCACCCTTTATTGAATATAACTTAAACACACTATAACATCATCAAATAGAAGTTAAAACTTAACATACATAAACATGAAAGTTTGGAACATAAAATCCATCACATATGTAACTATGTTATCTAAAATGTAAATTGTAGGCTAGCTGAAGTAAATAGAAATCAAATGATCATAATGATTTAAATCATAGAATGTACGTAAGATGATCAATAAGACATCAAATCATAAATGTATGTAAGAATCTAAGATGAAGATCCATGAAAGTTTGAAACATATGTCTATCAATGATTCAGTATCAATATCTATAAACAAAATATAAAAACAAGGCTCCAGCTCAAGCCTTAGGCTCATAGTCATCATCATCCTCAACATCATCCTCAAGCTCGGCTGTAGCCTCAGCCTCAGCCTTTGAGTATCCAGTCTGCTTAGTAGCAAGGCGTCTAATGTAGGTCCTAGAGGACTGCTGAGCCATATCTCCCGCATGTAAGATGGGCGCACGAACGTTGCTAGGGCCTGTGTCTGTGCGTGCACATGTGCGTCTACCAATGCCTGAAGAACGTGCTCTAGTTGCCTCAGCCTCTATATCCACCTGGTCAACCCACGCACGGTCTTCCTCAGGGAAGACTGGATCCACAACCTCTGTGAGCCACTTTGATTCTAGATTAATCTCCTCTAGAATGATCGGAGAGGAGTCAGTGCCCAAAATTTGTCTGATCCTAAGACGAAGGTTGTAATGAACAAAGACAAGATCATTCAACCTCTGCACTGTCAACTTGTTTCTCCTCATTGAATGGATGTGCTCGAACATGGACCAACTGCGCTCACATCCAGAAGCGTTGCTTGGCTGACTTAGAATATGGATGGCAATTTTTTGAAGTTTTGGGGTTGTGGCCCCAAACATTTGCCACCATCTATCTGAAATAAGGGAAAATAAAAACAATTAGTCTCATTTACAAATTACAAGTTAATTCTAAAATTACATAATCAACTTTAAGTTTAGAATCTAGATTCATGAACATTGAATATATTATTTAATTTTTACTTGGCTGTAGTGTTGTCTGAGCATTTATGGCCATCTTGCCAGAGAAAAGTGGCCCCTCTTTATTGTTGAACTGGTCTAGCTCAACAATCGCAGCAGCGCTATCTTCATCACTACTCAACCTCTGAATCACTGTGTATAAGCTAGTGAGAACCTCCGCATTCGCCTCGAACTCAGGACGGAAACGAAATGCCGGATTCAGATAGTAAGCTGCTGCATGGATGGGTCGATGGAGCTGATTCTACCACTCGTATCGATGATGTCCCAAATAGGGCCATACCTCTCCTGCACTCCTGCATATTGGGCCTTGATGGCTTCCTTGGCCCTATCCATGGCCTCATAAATGTAGCCCATAGAGGGCTTCTCCCCATCAGTAGTTCGTAGCAAAGCTACAAGGGGCTCAGTGACCTACATATAAAGTAAAACAAAAAAATTGAGTCAAAACTTAAATATAAAATAATATAACTTAAAATTAAAAGTAAAATACTAAATGTTAAATTGCAATAAATTTACCTTAAGGATTTCTCTAGCAGGTTTCCAAAAATCATTCGCATCAAATTTGCAATCCACCACATCTATCCCTGTAGTGGTCGTAGCATAGGAAGAGGAAATCCACTTCCACCTAACAAACATGCTCCTCAATTCATCCCTTAATGTCAACAAGGACTGCAGGGTGATGAAATTCGAGGCAAACCTCGTGATACTTGGGTGAGTTAACTCCTTGCCTTCTGTGTACTTCCTCATTGTGCTAAGGACAAATGAATGATAATAAATGAACTTGCATATGTTTTTTGCCCTTTCCACACATGACTTGACAAACTCAAGTTTGCTAATTTCCTCCAACACGAGGTCAATGCAGTGTGCTGCACAAGGGGACCAAAATATGGTGGGGTGCTTCTCCATTAAAAGTTTACCTACAACAATTTTAAGTCAATTAGAAATTCAAATTTCAAAATTCAAATAAATTTATTTTCAAAACTTGAAAAGTTAAAAGTTTACCTGCAGCAACATAACTTGCTGCACAACAACATAACTTGCTACATTATCCGTCACCACTTGGATCATATTTTGTTCCGCCACCTCTGCTATGACTTCCTCAATAGCCTCACATAAGTATGTGACATTTTTTACATGTGCAGAAGCATCAATGGATTTGATGAACATGTTATATCCTACAAAAAACAAAACAACGAATTATAATATTAAATGGATCATCAACAAATTAACATTCAACAAATCAAAATTTACAATTGTGTATGTAAGAAAGTAGAATGATCAATCACCTCCACAGGATACAAGAAAATTGAGGAGTGTTCCATTCCTCCTATCTATCCAACCATTAGTCATGATGGTGCAACCCTTTGCAATCCACTCCTTTCGGTTCTCCTCGAGCTCAACCCTCATGTCCTCTACCATCTCATCCAAAAGGTATCCGCTCAGCTCAGCCTCAGTTGGGGCTTTAAACCCCGGACCACAAATAGCAACTGCATCTCTCATGTTCTACCAATAAGGAGCCCTGTCACAAATAAAAATTTAGATGTCAAAGACTCAAATTATAAAACAAGTAGATATAATTAAAGTTTTACTTTTACTTTTACTTTTAATTTTAACTTTAAAGAAAACAAAGAAAAAAGAATCAATTACCTAGCTGCAATAAATGGAATGTTGCAAAAGTACCAAAATTTGCATATCTCCTTTCTGGCAGCATCTTGAATCTCCTTGTTCAAACCCATGCCCTCAAGCGTGGGTTGGGAACCAGGAGTAGTGTGGGGCACAAAGTAACTATCCATTTTGTTTTTCCGCACTCTAGGCTGCAATAGGTTGGTGTGGGACTCTGTCTCAGTATGTGACCGACTAGCACTAGCACTAGCATGAGCAAAAGAACTAGGATAAAAAGGAGGCCTAGAAGAACCCTCTCCAACACAACCTACGAATGCAGAAGCTAATGCAGATGCAGATGTGGATGCGGGAACATGGGAGCCAATACCCCTTAACCCTTCAAGTTGCATTTTCCTATTCGCTTTGTCTTTTTCAATTTTTTCTAATGCCATTAAGCAAGTGCGTTTTGCCTCAGGAGTTTGGTGAGTGCAAATTGTAACATTGTGTCCAAGTATAGCAGCAATGTGGTATTTCAATCTATAAATACCTCCAGAAGTTATTTTTTTTTTACAAAACATACATTTTGTTTGATATTTGGTTCTTCCAGGAAACTTTTCGTTATATTTCCAACATTCATCTTTTTTACCTATTGCGAATTTGCGAAAAATGAAAGCAAAGGCTGCTGCAATAATTTTTTTAATGTAAAATATCAAAGTTTGAAGCCAATAAAAGCTACAAAACAACAAACTCTAGTTTGCAACTTAGTAATAATAAAGAACATTCAAGATTTAAACTAAAAATCTTGAAAACTATAAAAATTTAAGAAAAAATGCATAATACACTAAAAATTTAAGAAAAAATGCATAATACACTAACATGCAAAAAAAAAAGAGCACTTACCTCTTGCAAATGAGTTGAGGAGTGTTGATATTGGCTCCTTAATGCTCCCAATGCAATTGATGGCCTCCCCAAATGGACTGCTGATCTCTTTGGTGCTCTTCCTTATTGCGGGTTAGAAATCTATGGCTTTTCTTTTCTCTTCTTCTCTCTCACTTTTCCTCTCTTCTACTCATGCTTAACAAATAGAAGGCCCTTTAGGGTTATAACAAAGAGAATAGGTAAAAAAGAAAGTTAAAAAAACAAGTTATTTTTTAAAAAAATTTACAACTCCATACTTTTCTAGCCGTGGGCGATTTCTTGCCAATTTTTTCATCCGATTCATGCGTTTCTTTTGATGAATCGCCGATACTGGCGATTCATGCAATTCATCCAAAAAAATCGAGTGTGGCGATTCCCGACTCCAAAAAAATCGCCCACCTTGAATCTTATCGCTAAATCGATGATTCACGCGATTTTCGAACGATTCTCATTACTATGAGCAAAAGTAAAGATCCCAAGGTTGGTTGTGTTCATAGATTCAAATTAGGGAGGTCCTACTAATGACGAAAATTCCACAAGATGTAACAAGCAATCACTCTTTCCTTGATAAAGTAGAGTATTGTGGAACAAGCAAAGTAGCATACAAGGTAACATGAATTTGAGGATGCTTTCAAACATGCATATGTCTCAAGCAAGGCCTTTATCCTTGTTTTTGACAATCAAGGGCTGTTATATCTTTCCAAGAATCCAATCTTCCAGGAGTACACATTTGTACCAAGTTCTTGAGTCTTGTAAAATTTAGGGATAAACTTGGTGTACTATATGGTTTGACCATTAAGGGAGGGTACTAAGTGATATTGTAATAAATAGTTTGTAATGGCCAATTAAGTTATCAGGATAGACTTTAGGAACATTCTTTGTTCTTTTAGTTGTCATCTTCCTTCTTAGTCGCTTATCTTATATTCATTGGATGTATCTCTGTATAAAAGAGACTTCTGTTTTTTTTTTAATATTGAATATCTTGGTAATCATTACTGTGCCATTTCCATAATAATTTTGATGTCGTGGAAGAAATGTTCCTATAGATTTATTAGTAATTAATATGCGATGTACTTGTTACAAGGAGAGTCATGATGAAGAATATATTTTGATATTTTAAGCTCCAATCGAGTTATCATAGAATTTATGTCTGCACTCAGCAATCCTCCCATAAGGGCTAGAAGCTCATCATTGCTGCATGTTGATATTCAATATTGTTTTCTCCCTAGGAGTAGGATATAGCATAGTTCCGAGAATTGCAGAAATTCACGCGATTTGATTCAAGCCAAACAACTCTTTGTGAATCAGTTAATCGAATCAGCGATAAAAGGGTTTATGAAATAAGTTACTCACTAAATTTCAAGGGTTTTTAAAATTTGCTGATTCATGGTTGATTCGATTCCGATTCATGGCCGATTCGTGATTTGATTTGGCCTTGCCGATTGCGATTCTCATTACTTTGGGATATAGTAATTTGTGGCTTCCTCAATTTCAGTATTACTACTCCCAATTGATAATGTAGTATTTTCATATGTAAAATAATTTATCATATAAGAACGTGAACCTCCTTAGAACAACATAAATTGAAAATGTACCTCCTTAAAAGGACCATAAATTGATATGATACACATCTGAAGATAGAAATGCATCAAATAATAGCATTCATATGCAAAAATACAGTACAGATCATACAATAGAAGATACCTGATGGCAACAGATGTCTTAGTATCCACTCTGCTACAAAAGGAATGGTGAAAACCATATACTATTCCTTAAAGGAAGAAGCTAAACCACAAAATATCCATAACTTGAGATCACAATGAAATAAAATCCATGCACTACAAGATCCTTCAGAGTGCTGTTTACCTCTTTTATATAAATCTCCAGCTAAAAAAATGAATTGTATCACTAATCCCCACATAAGATGATTTATTGCTCATTATAATTAATTCTATTACCTATATGATCCAATACAACAAATGTGAATTAATGCCACATGTCTACGTCTTTATCATTCCAATTACATAATATCATATGCTTAGGTAGACAACATGCCATCCCTTCTTGACATGTTTTGTTCCCAATGCATAAGAAGAAACTGCTATTGGACACTGCCCTGCCCTTGCCTAATTTTGTGCACCCATGCAATCGATAATCTTAGATACCAATTTGTGCCCTATAGCCCCAAATGCAAAAGCGGATACATACAGGTACGTGGATGCGTACGGGTGCTCTGTGGGCTAAGTCACAAGATTTGCCAAATTTCATCCACAAAGTTCGAATTTCAGCGAATTTCGACCTTTTTCAAACATCTTTTGAATTTTATGATATTTAATATAATTTGTTATTTATAATAAGAGTGTTTTATTTTAAAATAATATTAAGTTATTTAGTTTTATTTTTTAGCAATGTCAAACGTATTTGACAATTTTGTGGATATATTAGTTGTATTTAAAAAGAGAATTATATATAAGTTCAATCTAATGTCGATTTCTTTTCCGAATTTTTACCCTTACCAAATTTCATCCGAATTTTATGATAGACAAACTTGAATTTGAAGTCAAACCTTGTGACTTAGCCTGTGGGTGCCACTTGGGTGCCACCTGGATGCCATCCATAGGCTTCCGTAAAAAAGGGTCTCCCAGAAAAGAAAGACTTTTTTTAATATTTGTTTTCACTTATAGCACTTGAAACACACTTAAAATTTTATTGTCCATACACTTCAATGCTTTAGGATCATAAACAACCGTTTGTTCCAATCACTTTATCATTGTTAAAGACAGTAAGGACATTAGATGTTCAACTTACGACTACATCATCTTCACCTTCGTCAGGATCAGTCGTTGTTGACAGCTGTCAACAAATTTGCAATACTAATTGCCATTACTTAGAGTAGAATATCCATTCTCTCAAGCCCTCATATGCATCCTGGTTAACCGATACTTGCTGGGAAACAGTGGATGCAGAAGCTCAAGATCTTCATCTGACACAATTACCGGTCGAGGCAGATTTGGTTTAATTCTGACCAGTTCTGGACTCTTTAGACCAGCCAGATTTGTTTGATTAGATCTTCATCTGGATTTTCAATTCCTATATATATATATATCATTCCCAAATGCATCCATACCTAAAAATAATAAAATTTCCCCTATCTGCTTCTGGATCGGCATCCGAATCGGTACTTAGTAGATAATAGATCTGTATGGCAATGATATTGTATTAGAGCTATTTATATACAAAGCTACATTTGGGCCATATCTAATATGATCGACCAGTGCCATGACCAGTTTAGGATCATGAAAATGCATTCAAATTGGCAACAGAAATAAAACCCTAAAAATAGGATGTTTATATATGTATGAACAAATACATTTAATATAACAAAATAAATAGTATACACTAAAAATGTAGAAACTAACATATACAAGTAAATATTTTAATTTTATGTTTTGTTCCATAAGATATTTAAATGATTGATTATATGCTATAGAAATAGTTCTTTTCTTTAATGAGAAGTATTTACCAACAATTTTTTTATGCAGTCTCAATCCAGGTATACAGAACCTGGTGCAGAACCTGAAGGCCAAGGGTGTTGATGTTTATCTTGTATCTGGAGGATTTCGTCAGATGATAGAAGTAAGGTCATTCTTAGGCACTTTTGTGTTTTGTAAACACTAGTACAGGAATCGTTTGTTTTATTATTTTTAGCTGAGTCGGTTGCATTGTTATATTGCAATGAATGCCAAAAATCTCATATTGTAGTCATGAATTTGTAATGAGAAAAAATAATTTGTCAGAGCATTTTAAAGGTGAAAGAGATAAATGTGAAGAAAATGTATTGTAGTTAACACTTATTAGGCTCAAAATATTCAGAGAGATGAAAAATAAAATGTAAAACAGATCATTGTTCTAGATATATATGAATGCTGCCAAAGGAATTTTTGAAGATTTAGTGTGTTGAGCTGATTGTTTGGCCCAACATTTAATGCAAAGGAGAAAATTTGATTTATTTGTTTCCAAATGCATATGTGGACCACAATTCTAAGTGATGAATTGATGATCTATGATAAATCTGTCTTTTTCTTTGTAGGTTAAAGGAAGTTTGTATATTATTTTATTGATCTGGACCAGAAAAGATTAGAAAAAATCATTCTTTTAAAATCTATAAGATTCAATTTCACTAAAAGACCTGGATGTGTTATCTACAAATTCCTGCTTCTTGTGTTTCATTCAACAAGAGTTCCGAATTGCGTGCCTATATGTTTAATAGTGTTTTTGTTAGGTTTTATTATTTCTATTGGTCTGGACCAGGGAATATCATAAAAAAACATTCTTTTAAAATCTATAAGATTTTAATTCTCGAAAATACCTGGATGTTTTACCTATAAGTTCATGTTATTTGTGTTTCATTCAACAATAGTTCGAACTTGCATGGCTATTTGTTCAATAGTGTTTTGTCAAGTTCTCCAGCAACAATATATCAATCTACAGAGCATGGGAATGCATATGTATGAAATTATGGTTGGAACTAAACCTCTTACAAAATGGGATGAGCCAAATCTACAGCAATAGTCCAAACTCTTTAAGGGTAGAGCTGGCAAATTTTTCTTCATGGAACATCATCTGATAAATAGCCATTTTTTTGGGCACGCGAGTTTTCTAGAGAAATACTTGCCGAAATGCAAGGCCTAGTGTTCTGGAAAAACTCGACGATTAATCACCAAGTTTTTCCTAAAAATTCACCCGCACGATGAGATCAACATTTAAACACAAAAAATCGGCATTTTGATGCCAGTTTTCATTTGCAGCATTGTGGATTTTGTGTGGAGAAGGAAAAAAGGCTTCCAAGCCCTTGCTAGCTAATTGCAAGCTATTGAAGATAGATTCGAGTGGATTCAAGGCGAGTCTCAACCGATTTTGCAAGAAAAATCACATTCGCCAGTAGGTTTGCTGAGTTTTTTTTAATGGTTTTAAAAAACATTCTATTTTTTATGTTGTTGCATCTAAATGAATTCAAAATCATTCCTGAGTATTGAGAAATGATTTTGAATCATTAGAAGACGATTCAACACTATTTTTGACAAGTTTTTTTTTCAATCTATCAGTATTTTTTGTGAAGAATCTATAGTTAAAAAAAAAAACTAACCCTAGCAGTTTGTGTAGTTATTGTTTAACTTTGAATGATGTCTAAAAATATTCAAACTAATTTACATAGTTTCTAACTTTGTTTAGTTCTTATTCTAAAATGTTTAATCTGTGTTTTAAATTTCTCTGCATAGGGCAGCAGTTAACCATTAAATAAGCATGCCAAATTCAGAACAATTGTCGCTAGTAACACCATGCCCTTCTAGATATATAGGCACCAGACCTAAAAATGCTAGAGATAAAGCATAGAGGTATGCGTATGAAGCTTCAGGGAGCCTAGGAAGGTGATATGGATAAGATGTGAGTAATTTTTGGAGGCATAAACTGCCTCAAATACCATCTTGTAGGCATTAGGAAATATGATTCAAATCCATGTGACAAAGCAACAAAAGTCTTTTTATTTATTAATGCCCTACTTGCAGTCAGGGAAAAGAAAAACTGAATAGGGAGGGGAAGATTAGCTATGAGGGTAGCCATAACTGAAACTCAAGGTGCTCCTATTAACATTGAAGAAGAAGAAGCAACACTTGAGAACGTAGGTGGGCTCTCTTCGTGGCCCATGAATATGCAAACGGAGTGCCTCCTCTTTCACCGCTTCTGCTTCCTTTGTTAGAGTGCCCGGTTCTTCACCACCATTAGCATCGAGCATAGGCAGTTATTTTGTGCCTAGGAACATACCTAGAGCACAACCATCATTACAGGCCACTGGATGGAACAAGAAGGCACATGAGAAAACTGATATTGCATGTGCTGATTTTTGGTATTTCAACAATCTCTCATTGAGTGTGGTTGAGAGTCCCTATTGGCTAAATTTGGTGACCACAATGACAGTTTCAAGAAAAAGGGTACAAGGCTCCTTCTTGCAAGGATTTGTGTGGAAGATTAGTAAATAATCAGAATCCACTAGAGTTAGGTTGCTGGTAAATGCAGTTGATAGGGCAAGAGCAGTGTTGAAAGAACAAAAAAGGAGTAGAGGAAATATGGCTGCACCATTCGATTTGATGGGTGGACAAATGGGAAGAATAGAACCATTATTATTTCTTGGGTTACTTGCAACAATAATGTGGTGTTTGGGAAATATGTTGATGCCTCCAACAATGTGAAAAATGCACAAACATCAACATTAATGTTGGAGAATGCTGTCATGGAAGGGGGAGTAGAGAATGTGGTACAAATCATCACAGATAATGTGGCAGCATATGTGGTAGCAGGTTGTATTAAATTTTTATGCTGCATATAATGATCATTAAGTATTAATAAGTGATATTTATTATTTAATTTAGTTTTGATGTAAAATATGGAAAGTTGGAAACTAGTTATTGAATAATTACTACTATGCCGGGTAGAATCCTCAAAGAGAGGCACCCCACTCTTTTTTGGACACCTTGTGCGGCACATGTTCTTGACCTCCTTTTGGAGGACACAAGAAAACTTGATTGGGTGACTCCAATTGTGGAAGATGCAAGGCAAGTAACCATGTATATCTATAATCACCTTTGGGTTCTAAATTTGATCAGACAATTCATTAAAGGGAAATATTTGGTGAGACCCGCTATCACAAGGTTTGCAATAGTTTTCTTGACATTGTAAAATATTATTACTATATTGTCTCCTTTGAAACAAAAGTTTTTGAGTCCACCACGGCTTGACTCACCTTATCCAAAGAAGCTTGAAGAAGAGTCTGTGGCATGCATAGTCTTTGACAATTATTTTTGGATAGGGCTAGTGAGATTGTGAAGGTAACTTCAAAACATTAATCTTCAATTATTCTTGATTCAAGTCTCTTAATAATTTGTAACTTACTATGTTAGTAACTTCATCAATTAATCATTTTGTAAACTAATTTGTATTTTTCAAATTTCAATTGTAGGTGTTTGAGCCCTTGGTTAGAGTTTTGTGCTTAGTTGATGAGGATCAAATCCCAATAGGATGTCTTCATGAGGCCATGGGTAGGGCCAAAGAGTCTATTAAAAATTACTACAAGGGGGGACAAACTCAAATTTGATCCCATTTTCGAAATTATAGATGGGAGGTGGAACAATCATCTCTGCCAACCCATTTATGTAGCAGGGTGCTTCCTCGACCCTTGTTTTAGGTGTGATTCTTCTTCTTTTGATTTTACTAAGACTTGATTTCAATTTGTTTTTTGGGTTGTGTACTAAGACTTGATTTCACATTTTATTTGTTTTAGGCATGATGATTCCTTTTCAGATCCTTATGGATAGGTCATGGAGGGCCTCTTTGCATCCTCTTTGTATGCATTTAGAGGATGATATATCATGTTGTGTAGAGAGACCTTGTTATGACCAAACAACAAATCTATGTGGAATCAAAGTCATTTGCTCTCTTTTGAGCTAGCAAAGAGTAAGAGGCACTTGAACCCTAGGTAAATAGGTAAATTGTAAAAGTTTAGAACACTTTCAATTTTACCATTTGATAAGTTATGCTTACACTTTTCTCATTGCTTTATAACTTCTTAATATTTTATTTTATAGATGCATGGTGGCAAAATTGGGGTGGAAATACTTCCCATCTAAAGCGATTTGTTCTCAGAATCTAAAGCAATTGGAGCTTATTTGAGTCCATCCACACAAAGAAGAGAACAAATGAGTCCCATAACACTTCAATGATCTTGTTTATGCGCAATATAATCTTAAGTTGTGCTTAAATAAGGCACAAGAAGCAGTAGCTGGTTCAGTTGATTTCGACAATATAGATCCTTACTTTGACTATACGACATAGAGGCAACCTCCATTGCTTATAGAGGATGGCATCATTGATTTGGAGAGGCAAGCCATGGAGGAGGAGGGGGGTGGATTGGATTTCACCTCGATGACATTGAGTAGGAAGATGAGGAGTCAAACAAGGAGTCAATGCTAGTGCTAGAGGTAGAAGGAAATACATCCAAGACGGAGAGTGAGTTAGTAGAGACTCCAAGCAAGGAGGCACAATCATGCCCAACACAGGGTTCCTCTTCTAGGACTAGACCCTCTCCTTTATACACTAGTAGAGATGGGAAGAGGAAGATGTGATTGTAATGACGTATTTACTTATATATTTTTAGACACTATTTACTATCTTGCTTCTAGCCATCAACATTTTGCATGAGAATGTGAGTAAGAGGCACTCGAACCCCAGGTAAACAGGTAAATCGTAAAAGTTTACGACAGTTCCAATTTTATCATTTGATACGTTATGCTTACACTTTTCTCATTGCTTTATAGCTTCTTAATATTTTATCTTGTAGATGCATGGTGGCAAAGTTGGGGTGGAAATACTTCCAATCGAAAGCCATTTGCTCTTGGAATCTAAAGCAATTGGAGCTTATTTGAGTCCATCCATACAAAGAAGTGAAACAAATGAGCCCCATAACACTTCAATGATCTTTTTTATGCGCAATATAATCTTAAGTTATGCTTAGATAAGGCACAAGAAGCAGTAGCTGGTCCAATTGATTTTGACGATATAGATCCTTACTTTGACTAGATGACATAGAGACAACCTCCATTGTTTACAGAGGATGACATCATTGATTTGGAGAGGCAAGCCATGGAGGGGTAGGGGGGTGGATTGGATTTCATCTTGATGACATTGACGAGGAAGATGAGGAGTCAAACAAGGAGTCAATGCTAGTGCTAGAGGCAGAAGGAGATACATCCAAGATGGGGTGTGAGTTAGTAGAGACTCCAAGCAAGGAGGCACAATCATGCCCAACACAGGGTTCCTCTTCTAGGACTAGACCCTCTCCTTTATATGCTAGTAGAGATGGGAAGAGGAAGATGTGATTTTAATGATGTAATTACTTATATATTTGTAGACACTATTTACTATCTTGCTTCTAGCCATCAACATTCTGCATGAGAATATGATTTGTACCCACTTTGCATTGACATATATTTAAATTCTACTTGTTTCTTTTTTGTTTTCTTAATTAACTCATTCAATTTTGCCAAAAAAAAGGAGCGCATTTTCAATTAAATTTATTTTGTGCTTTAGGTGCCGGAGTTTTTTTTTGAATTGGCTGAATTTTTTTTGAGTTTTTTTGGGCTTGGCAAGTTTTTCTGAGTGAGATATTTCCATCTATGAATTAATTTATCACGTACAAAAAATATATGTTAACTACACTATATTTCATGTACCAATGTCTCTTTATCCATGATTAATAACTAGGTATGAAGAAGCATGGCCCTAGAATAATAAATAAATAGACAGTTTTTCTATGTTACCCAGGGACACGTCTCCATCCCAAAACCTGAAGTTTCAGAAACGGGGACAGTTTCGGAGACGGGGGGACGGTAGGGGACATTTCCAGACGTCCCCACCTAGAGAAGAAAACAGGAAATGCATCCCTGAAACTTCGAAAATGGTCAACAAGTTTCTGAATCACGTTGACCGTTTTGGGGACTGTTTTTCCGTTTCCTAACGTCCCAGGGACAGCATAAAAAGTTTCCTATTAAAATTTATTAAACTCAAAAAAAATTAAAAAATGATTTTCCAGCCATCTGTGGGCTCGGACTTGTGGAAGTCAATTTTTTTATAAAATATATTATAAAATGAATGATTAGGGGCAGCTGTTATAGTATCTTTGTTTTCATTTTGAGGCTTGCGATGATAGTGATAGTGATAGTGACTTTGATATGGATGATTAGGGGCAGCTGCCTTAGTATCTTTTGTTTTCATTGACTTTGATGTTTCAGACTTCTGAGTGTTTTGTCTTGACATTATAATATCATATGATTATTGATAGTTGATACATTGATGGAATGGTTATATATCAATATGATCATTGATACACTATAGTTGATACTTTAAAAGTTTAAAACTTTAAAGTTTGAGTCTTTATCTATTCAACGTTTCCATTTTATTGAGAGTTGATGTTTTTCATTCTCTTATTTGATTCATTTCATTATGTACTAATGTTATTTTAAGTACTTAAATGATGATTGAAAATGATGCTATTTAGAATTTTCTATGATGATTCGATTAGATGCTGATTGCTATGCTCTATGATCATTAATGAATCATTATTTGATGAATGGAATTGATAATTTTAAACTATGTTGTTGTGATGAATGTAGAATTGATGAATATATTTGAAAATTCATATACATACATACATACATACATATAAAGCCGTCCCCTGCCGTCCCCTGTTCCGGCAAAAAAAATCGTCCCAGAAACCCATTTTCCCGTCCCCTGTCCCCTCGTCCTAGAAACTTGGGGTAACATAGCAGTTTTTGATGTCTTATTAGCAGAAGCCAATATGTACCCGTTGGAGGTGGCAGCGATAATGTGGTTACTAAGCTATTTAAGAAAACTTGAAAACATGGATTACCGACATTGGCCCAAAATTGCAATGAAATAGGGAATTAAATAAGTTAAGCATGTGGAGCATCAAGTTATAAGATTGCCCTTCTAATAATGGGGAAATAAAGAAGTGTGTCATGGGAAAATTTCAAACTTCCATATGGTCTTATAACACGGGTCAGAAAAAGTTGCCTTATATCAAAGTTTTCAACCCTTCCCAGGGACACAGGGAGCAAGCTTACCTAGTGACAACTATTAAAGGTAAGGCTAGGGTGTTAGGAGATCAATTGAGGACCAACTCACATTATCTCAGACGTGAGATGGGTAGATGGAAAAAAGCCCAAAGAGTAGGAGAGAATCTGCAAGTTCTGCGAAAAAGGTACCATTGAGACTGAATGGCATTTTCTCATTGAGTGCACGGCATATGAAGAAATTTGGGCTTAGTATGGGGCCATCTTGGGGGCTGGCATAAGCATGCATAATTTATTTGAGGAGGATATGCTGAGTCAGATTGCTAGTTTGATTGTCAAGATTCATAGCAGGTGATCGATCTGTAAAGGATTATGGAGTTAGTCTAAGGCTTCGACTTGTGGTCCCTTAGACCTATGGTCTTGTGGATGTCAGTAAGAAATCTTCATATTCAATGAACGATAAAGGGTCCTATGTTGAGTCTGGATAAATAAGTGTGTGATGATTCTTACCTGTTAATGAATTTCATGGTAGGAATGTCAGTTGTATTATATATGTCCTGTATTTGAGTTATCTTTTTCTGTGGTTTGTCAAAGTACTGTGAGAACTTGTTAGCCTCCAGGTCCCCCAGAATTACTGGAATCCAATTGGTTCTGGCTAGTTTCATATGGGCTGATTTGTGAGTCTCACTTAGATTGCATGCCACAGTTTTGTTTGTTTTATATAATTTGCAATCTCCCACTTTTTCACAATCTTTAATACTTCTAGGTAATAATAGCCATCAGGAAGAATTTTAAAATCAGGTAATATGTGTTTGGTTGTGTCATAAATATCCAAGGAGATCACCAGGTGTTTTGAGAGTTGTAATTTTGAAAATTTCTGTGATTAGGATGGGTTTCTATTTTTAATAATCAATTGTGGATTTTGCATTAGCAATCTACAGTCTCTCTGGTTCTTTGAATGCCCTTCTGTCTACCCAGTTGTGTTGTTACACATTATTGTACTGCAGTATTGAGCGACTCTTTTCTCAATGGGCAGATATAAGAAAAAAAGAATGTTAAATCTTACATTGATATCCATGAATGATTAGAGCAGTCATTGTAACAATTAAATGTTAAATCTTACACTGATATCCATGAATGATTAGAGCAGTCATTCTAACAATTAAATAAATCATGTATTGTGTTGAAGAGCATTAAATTCAGGCATTTTTGGGCTAAGTACAAAAGAATTTGCAAAACAAGTGCAAACAACGTATTAGAATCTTGTAAGTAATGGGTGCCCGTTATGAGTATCTCCCATGTTCCTATTAAATTATTAATGCATTGTTGTAGAATTTCGAACCTTACCAGGATTGGAATCCTGTGAAATTCCTGCATCTAGCGATATCATGTTCAATTTTGGATCATGGTTGAGCTACTCCCGAGTGTGAGCAATGAAGATGCTCCGAAGTATTGCTGTTAAGATCGTAAATGCATTATGGGAGATGCATCCTAAGTTTCCCATCAAGTGCTGTGGTTCCATGATCATTCTTATCCATTGTCACAATGTTGCCAAAATGTTTGGTCAACTCTTGCATGGTTTTAAAGAAATGGTTGCCACATGCTGATGAATCAAAATTTTTGTTGCATTTTCAATCTAGCAAAACAGGTAAATCTCTTTGTATAATATAGACTTATCAGCGATAAGTTTCCTTTTAAATTGATCGGCGGTGACTGTACAGTTCCAATGTGTTGACTAGTGATACTAGTGATATGTAAACCCAATGCAGTATATATTTTTAATACAAAGAGAATTTGTAGTTCAAAATGCATTTCACACAAGTAGGAAGTTAACATATATTGGTTCTGAGGATTTAAG
This sequence comes from Cupressus sempervirens, assembly GCA_028749045.1. Lineage (NCBI taxonomy): Eukaryota > Viridiplantae > Streptophyta > Pinopsida > Cupressales > Cupressaceae > Cupressus > Cupressus sempervirens. The sequence goes on from CM053785.1 coordinate 309,511,377, forward strand.
TAAAAGACCATTCATAATAGGCAATCACTTCATGACGTGTCATAATGACAGGAGCAACTTGTTAAGATGAAGCCACTGTGTGACAGGTTCTCTCTTTTGTAGGTTTAATGCTTGTTGAAAATGCTTTCTTGCTAGTTATGTTGATAATTCTTTCATTCTTCTCAGTTCTGTATTAGTTGTGCAAACAATTTATATCATGAGAGGCTATATTTATTCTCGTTGCGCTTTTGAAATTATGTTGTTAATAAAAGTTTAAATTTTGTGAAGCCTGTGGCAGAACTCTTGGAGATTCCGCACAAAAACATATATGCAAATAGATTGCTATTCAATAGTGCAGGAGAATTTGTAGGATTTGATCCTGAAGAACCAACTTCAAGAAGTGGAGGAAAGGCTACTGCTGTTGCACACATAAAGAAGGTACTGATGAAATGTTCTCAACATTCTGATTATTAAGAAAATTTGAAGGCTAGTTTATCTGTAAAATTCTTGAATTACAAATGTTATGTCAGTTTGGCTTATCTTTAAAGGAAATTGACAGGAACACGGATATAAAACATTAGTGATGGTGGGCGATGGAGCCACAGACCTTGAGGTATGCTGGCAATTGCTCGTTATGAATTGTATGCTGATATTCATCTTTGTAAATTCTTTCGTAACTTTCATGAATGGATTGCAGTAGAGATTCTCGTCAAAGAAAGAAATAGCTAGTAATATTAAAAGACATCAATCTGTATAATTTGCACATATACTATTTGACTGGCATTTCTTTGACACATTAGATCAGGGTAAGATTAGGATCATGTCAATGTGGAAACTTCAAAGGCCACTGAACAGATAAAGTCCAATTGTTAGATGGACGTCACCTTCCTGAAATGAGAAGTCAACATGATTTAGGATAGTCATCTGGCACATCACATGAAAGTAGCCTGAAGTACAATAACGCTATGCTATAAAGATGGCTTGCAGATGGACAACTTCAAAATATAATGTATTTCTGTTCTAATTTTTAAATGGATTCGATTTGCTGCTCCTTGTTGATTGAGTTATGACCATAAATCTTGGTGAAGCAGTAAGAGCGCCAAAATTTAGGTTGTTGAATTTCTTGATGTCTACTGTGTCCAATATTCTTTTTCCTTATTTATTTGGGATTGCATGTCTCCAACCTTTTCTCCAAATTTGGTTCAACAGGTGATTTGTCATAGTGTTATTAAAAGAGTTTTATTGTCTCGCTTACAGTTTGAGCAGTAAGGTCCCGAACCTTTAGTTACAGCAGAGTGTAATCAGATTGGGGGGCTTGGGGACTTAAATAAATTATTATTTTTATTTATAAAAACAAATTATTTATGCAAAATATAGCTATAAATGTATCAAATGAGTTGTAAACCATTGAGAAAGTATTTTCTATTAGATGTGAATACAAAAAGAGTACGGTATCCCCAATTCTATGGGCATCAGAAATCATACCTTTGCATTGCCAAATAGTTGAGAAATATAATATTTATTATGATTTTCATTGAAAATCATCACCATAATTTACCTATCCATGCAAATTGCAACAATTGACATTTTCGTCCTCTCTTCTAGCAAGAAAATGGGTTGAGGGCCCACTGGGCTACACTCTTGTACTAGCAGTTTACTGTTCCATCCTGTATTCAAATAGCAATGACTCTTCTTATATCCCATGCTCAATATTTTCTGCAATGATGTCATCCACTGATTCCAATCTTATATCGTGCTTTTGCTATATTTACACTCTCTGTAACTTGCCTCTCAAAATCAACAATCACGTTTTTTCTAAACATAGAGGTGTCTTTATCTTGTGCAATTGAGTTTATGTAGTGATCAATTCCATCCAATTTTACTGGCCTCCTGTGTTGAAGATTGTAGCTGCAATACAGATCTTTATCTTTGATAATATGGATCTTATTATCGTTATTGTCACCTTCAGTTGAAAAGGACACTTATAAATAAATTGTAATATTAAATATAATGACATGTGTCATTCGATATGTGTTGAGGCATGGAAATTCGAAGAATCATAATTGTATTTGTAATAATGAGTCACCTTTTGGGAAATTGGAGAGACCTTAGTTTGGTATATGAAGAGTCTCTCCTTAATTTATATATATCGCATCAAGTAGTAGGCATCGTACACTCAAGTTTATGATCAATAAAATGATATTTTTGTTGTGTGGTTGGGTTTTTCCCTTCATTTTAGAAGGGTTTTCCCAGTATATTTCTGATGTTTATTATTTCAGTTTTGGATCTTTCCTATGTATGTTGTTTATCATCATTGATTTTTGGGCTCTAGTTTCAACATGGTATTAGAGCTTGGTTTGATTACAACATATAAGAATCCCCGTCTTTGCCTTTGTTGATCTAAGGATTTTTTGTTGGCTCTACAATTTTAAAAAGGTTTATGTATGAATTCTTGTATGAACATCTATATCTATTAAACATTTGCTTGCATTTCAAATGCAAACAATTTGTCATACTTGGAGACAAAGGAATCATTTGTGTCTCTTCCGTTCAGAGAACAAATCTTGGCCTCTCTCATTTTGCATATTATAAGTACACTAGGTCATGGAAAATCAACATGTTAAATTTGCGGGAGCAACGTTGCTTTAGAGTTGAGGAGCTCGTGCATATTCAAAAGCACTTCCAGTGAGCACAAGACCACTATGAAGTCAGTGTGGTTTCAGTGTTTCTAGTTACGGAAGTGTCATACCCCATTTAGATACATTTCCTCGAGTTTCTTTTATTTTCTTGTGCAGGATATATTTTAATGTCATATTTTTCTTAAACTCTTATATGTTTTAGCCATTTTTATTAGTTATGGAACTCTCGTTTTGGAGCTATTTTTAATATTACCGACATATCATTTAGTTAATAAATACGTCAGTTGGCCTCTTCTTGCATTAATGTATGTGTGCAATGACAATGATCTTTCGTCTTGATTCTTTATGTTGCTAGCTTTGTCGGGTATTGGGTATTCATTAGGAGTCCTATGTAACTCTCCTTGAGATCGAGTGATGATTAAATTTATTTTGTATCTCAATATGCTGTATATCTGGATAGAGTTAAATTGTTTGCTATCTATTCATGCTCCGTTTTGTATAAAACCTGTATTGAGATATATTTCCTATATTGTATTGGTTTAGTGCATGGCTTGCAAAGACTGACAATGGTAGTATTGTGCTATACATGCATTAATGGATTTTGTTTTTGAACTTAATGTTTGTTTGAGATTAGAGAATACTACTGACATGATCAGAGCCATCAAATTTTATTGGAGGCTTCTATTTAATGGAATTCTTTGTGCTTGTCATCTTTGGTTATCTTTCCTTTCCTGTCTTCCTTTTTCTCAAACCTTTGTTTTACCATTTTCCTTGCTATTTTTATATGCTGTCAGTTTCTCAGTGTGCATTTTATTGTGCTTAGTATTTGTTATCTTGTTTTGATGATTAGGTGATGATCTCTCAGACATTTTAAGAAGGAAAGTAAGCATATTTCTTTTCCCTCCGTCGACAAGGTATTTTCAGATGGAAGATGATGTTACATCAGATAATGGTCAATGCCAAGGCATCTTGATTTCATCTTATGAGTCGATGGAGAGAAGTCTAGTGTGGGACTTGATCTCAGTGGATAGTCTTTGGATTTGCTAGAGGCATGTTACCATGAGAGCAAGGTGATCTTTGAGATTGTAGTTGGGAAGGTCGAGCGAGACTTGATTGCCACCCAGTGTGACTTGGGAGTCTCCTTTGTAACGTCAAAACTTTAGTATGTGATCTCGATGCTTGGAGAGCATTTCTAGTTCGTTATTATTAGTGGGTTGATGAATATTGGAAAGAAATTTTGGGGTGGAGTGTCGGGTTTTTGGATTACACCTTTTCGCTTTTGTAACAGATAGACATGTATTCTATTTTGACCGTTTTTCTTCTCCATAGTCGAGTTTCTTTGCATATGGACGAGGATCATCAAATATCTCTTTGGAGTGTATGTCGAGCCTCAAATCTAGGTGACAAAATTTCAAGAGGGCTCAAATATATGTTGTGTATGATTTTGCACATTTCGTCTACTTATCGCCAAAACCTTAAGATGAGTATTTCTTTTTATTATTCATATGGTATTTTAATAGTAAAATGTATTTTGATGCCATGAGCATTACATTAGTTATAGAGGCACAAATCAGAATCTCGGGTGTTTATATCTATGTATGGCTGGAGATAAATATTTATGATGGATTGATTAATCTCCCATGGTTGTAGGGCACATTCTGATTGATGAGAGATTAATAAACATGAGAGTGCTGATTGCAATCATGGGGAGATATTTTTGCGTTTAGAGGAAGCTTGTGATCCTTAAGAGGGAGATCTTGACTTTTAGAGAGATTTTAGCTTCAAAGGGAGGCTTCATAATTAAGAGGGAGTGCTTATGGAATCCCCTTCATTTTCATATATGCGTATAATGCTTGTGGTATTTGTAAAATTTGAGACTTAAATGAAACTAAGTCTTATTTTGTTATGCCCATTCTTGTGTGAATAAAAGATTGTAAGAACAACTATGATAAATCTTTCACTATACGCTAGTGAACATCATGTTGAGAGAGTCCATGATGTCATCACGTTGAGAAATTCCGTGATGTTAGTTGGATGTCATGTTGAAAGATTCCATGGTAGTTCACATTGAGAGAGTCCGTGATTAAAGGCTTAGTTGCGAGCCTTACAATTTTGTCATGTTGAGTGATTCCATGATTATTAACAATGACAAATTGTTCTAGGTTTTCATGTTGAGTGATTCCATGAATATGAGCAATTGCTATAGGTTTTTATGTTGAGTGATTCCAAAAATATGAGCAAGTTGAATGATTTCGCGAATTTTATAGGATCTATGCAATGAGATTTTATCTAAGTTGCCAGTTCGGGTTCGGTTCCAAGTTCGCGGTTTAAGAACCGGTTCGCTGGTTTGACAAAATCTTGCGAAAGGGGTTTGGGTTCGTTTGGGTTCGTTAGTACAAAACCATGTAAAAATTATATATATATATATATATATATATATATATATATATATATATCTTTATGAAGCATGAGTTAAAATTAGAATGTAGCATAGTAGCATAAACACATTTAAACAACAAAAACTTTAAAACAGTATAAACAATAAGTTATAACATATCATGGTGATCATACCATCATATAGTAACATAGTTCAATCAACTTCAACATTAAAGATGAAAGATTCAAAACATTTAAAATATCAAGTTCAAGTATCATTGTTTCATGTTCAGTGTTTAACAGTAACTAATGGAATGAAAATCTATTAAAATTCTGAATTTTTAGTTCTAAGTTCTTCAATCTTCATCTTCTTCTTCTTCATATTCATCTTCTTCTTCATCTCCTCCTTCTCCGCTTCTGCTATTACTTGCACCAAGGCCAATGGGATCAGCAGCAGAATCAACAATTGTATTGACATCAAAGTCATCAAAATCATCAATTGTAAGCTCAGCAGTGGAAGCATCCAAGTCCGCAATCTCTGCATCTACATCCCACTTCTTTGTCTCCCCTTCTTTGTATTCTTGACTCTTGGGCGAAAGAAGGCGCAAGTTGTTATGCACAAATACCAGGTTCTTTGCTTTTTTTGACTGCAACCTATTGTGCTTCACTGAGTGGATGAAAGAATAGGTGCTCCAATTTCTTTCTGATCCTGAAGAACTAACAACCTATAAAGACAACATAGGGTAAGCAATTAAAAAAAGAATTAATTCAATCTTATAAAAAAATTCTTTTGAAGATAAACTAAGCTAATTTTTTAAAAATAGAACTTACTTGCGATGTAACTTTGATTGCAAGGGGCTGCAATGTTCGGAATTTTTGCCATGGAGGTACCACCAACCACGAGCATCCTTCTTGAAGCGATGACGAAGAGCATCATTACTTAGACCTCTAGCATTGACAAACTCAATGAACTCATCCATGATTGCATCTCTTATGTCATCATCAGGAAATATGCTTCTAAATGTTGCCTAGTACCCGTAAGACACTAACATATCTCTATATGGTGGCAACCTTCCTGGTAGATCACAATATTGTGAGCTATAGTATTTGGGGGTCAAGGCATAGGCAAGCAAATGTAATGGAGTGGTCATTTTGTTCCATCTTTCATCAATAATTTTTTGCACTTGTTTGAAAAAGGTCTCTTGCGGATCTTGCTCCTCATTTATAACTTGCCTGATCTTCTCAATCATTGAGTCTATGCCATCATAGATCTCTCCAAAGCAAGGCCTATCCATGTCAGTGTACCTAAGCATGCTCATAATGGGCTCGGTGATCTTAAGGAGATATTCCGCACATTCCCACCATAACTCAGCCAATAGCCCATCCTTTATTTTATTTGCCCTTTCAGTGTTCTTTTGCTTCCATACACCCCAATTGTTGCTGATTACCATACCTTGAAGTGCATCTTTCACTTGCACAAGTTGTCTTAAGACGATTATATGTGATGCAAAATGGGTCTAAGCAACCCGTGACATAAATTAGAGCAAAAAACAACTATTAGATACATATTTTAGAAAACTAAGAAAAGTATACACATTGGCAATTGCACAAGTAAAATATGAAAAATCAGAAATTGTCAAATATTAAAAATTAAATTATTAACTTGAGTTCAAGTTCATTTACCTTCAATAGCTCCAATTTTGAGTAGTTCCTGAAACGAGATTGAGTCATGTGGTGGTTTGTTACAAACATTTGTATGCCCTTAGCCTCTTCATACACTGTTTTGATCCACTCAATTTGGTTCCCAATCTTTTGTAGCATAAGATTGAGTGAATGGACTGCACAAGGTGTCCAAAAGATATGTTGATATCGTGATTCAATCAACAAACTTGCTGCTCTAGAATTCTTTGCGTTGTCCATTATGACTTGGACAACGTTTCTTGCACCCACTTGTTCAATGGCCTCAATTAGGATATCAGCAATAAATGGCCCATCTTTTACTTTGCCCTCACAATCCACCGCTTTCAGAAACATTGTCCCTTTAGGGGACACCGCAAGGACATTGATCAAGGGACGGTTCCTAGAACCCTTCCAGCCATCTGAAACAATTGTCACCCTTGTCTTAACCCATGAGTCCCTTATGGGCTTCAATTGATTTTCAACCCGTTGGACCTCATCATCCAACAAGGTGGTGTGCACTTTCTCATACCCAAGGCCACAATACCCTTTTGGAGCTTCATTGGCACCCCTCAACATGTCCTTCCAAAATGGAGAGCAGACAACATTAAAAGACAACCCATTTGCATACAGGCGTCTTCCCACCGTAATGTCAGCAACTTCTTGGGCCTTATTTTGAAAAGAAGTTTCTAGTGGCCCCTTTCTTTTGTGTACAATGGGGACAGATTCAGTGTCAGTGTCCATTGCAGTACTGAAGAAGGGGTGGTCTTGTACTATAACATTTGAGGGGGGCTGCATTCATTTGCTTTTTTACTTTTATTGCTACTAATACTGAGTTCTATTGCCCTGCTTCCTTCGCTCTTTTTTGCTGCCTCATGCTCTTCAATATATTTTAACACAGTGTGATTTGGTATAGAGACACCATTTTTGCCAGGGCATTTCTTGACTCCTCTTCCAGTATAACTACATAAATGACCTACCACACGATAATAAGAACTATTTCTTTCTACACCACATCCTTGACATCTCCAACGGAATGCACCACCTCCTGGAATGGGTTTTATAATATCTACATACTTCCATAGAGGAGAATTAGAGTTGGGTTCCATTCTTGTTCGGTGTTGCCTATTGATGAAGAGGTAGATGACATTCCTTTCGAACATTTCCCTATGGCAAGAAATTAGATATATGATCATAATCTATATGCAAGAAAATGACAAATTTTGGAATAATGGAAAAGATTCAAGAACATATGAAGATTGAAAGAGAAATGAAAAAATGGAAAAACTAGAACAAAAACAATAGCAAATGGAATAAGATCTTACCTTTTGGTCCTTTTCCAGCCATTGCAAGTTTGCAAATGTGTATGAATGATGCACAAACACTTGAAGAACACCGACAAATCAATCTTCAAACTCCTCCTTGCACAACTGGATGCTTGCTCAAAAACTTATGTGCTCTCCTTCAAGGCAAAATAACCTATTTAGAAACATCAAATGACAATGAGAGGGCACAAAACCAATTAATAACACCTTTTTAGGTTACATGGACGCCAAAAAAAATCCAAAATTGCAAATAAATTAGTCAAACTGACATCCATAGTCGTGGGGTTGACCTTGGTTTGAATTTTTGTACGTGGTTTGCCTGGGTTTGAACCAGGCTTGCAAAAAAGGACCTTGGTTGAACCAAGTTCGAATTGGACCCGAACTTGGAACCGGTTTGAACCAGATCGTGGTTCCGAGGGGGGGGGAGGTACCCATGCAACCTAGGATTTTATCAATAACATTTTTGGTTGCAGTCTTGTGTGATTGCTCAGCTGAAGATCTTTCTTTGGCTAAGAGGGAGTGTTGAAGAGTGTAGCTGTGATAGAGATCTTTATCTTTGAAAATATGGACGTTATTATTGTTATTGTTGCCTTCAGCTGAAAATGACACTTATGTTTAAATTGTAACATTAAATGTAATGACGTGTCTTTTGACATGTGTTTAGGCATGGAAATTGGAAGAGTTGTAATTGTAATAAAGACTCACGTTTTGGGAAATTGGAGAGACTTTGGTTAGTATATGAAGAGTTTCTCCTTAAGTTATATATATCGCATCAAGCTATAGGCATTTTACACTCAAGTTTTATGATCAATAAAATGATATATTTGTTGTGTGGCTGGGTTTTTCCCTTCATTCTAGAAGGGTTTCCTAGGATATTTTTGGTGTTTATTATTTCAGTTTTGGATCTTTCTTATTGTTGCTTATCATCATTGATTTCTATGCCCCAAATTCAACATCCTAACATATCGTGCCCTTCTTTCTTGTGCGAAATTGAAGGATGTATTATAGTAAAATTAGGTTATGAAAGTGTTGATTGGTCAATAAATCATTCTTCACATAGGTGGCAAAACAAACTCTATTTATGCTCACACTGAGAGGTGCTACAAGGTTGAAATAAAATAGAAAGGGCCAGATTTTGAAGATTTGGGGTATTTCTACCTCTTTACACAGGAACTACAAATAAGATATTCAAGAGTTTGTAAGATACAAGTGATTGTACAATTTTTTTGTTATACAATGCTTGGGTGGATCTCTTGTGAATATATAATTTCAAAGAATAGAGCCTTCCTCTAGCCCACTTGTAATTTTGTAATTCCTAAATAATCAGTTCTTTCACGTCAACCTTAGGTGTCATCCTTGTAATGCAAAGTTCCTCCATAAAGTCTGCATTAATATTTTTGAATTCATTTGAGAAGAAAAACTTGGAGTTGAGGTAATACTCAATTGCATGAATGGGTTGATGTTATGATTATTTCATTTCACCTCTGATTATCTGCCAAATGAAATTAAATTTGTCTCTATCTCCTCTATAGTAGTTTCAGATGTTCCCTTGGCCCTATGTATGGCCTCACAAATGTATTCCCTTAGGTTTTTCTGGACATCCATTAAGCACAAAACCCTCACCAAATTCTTTGCCACCTACAAACAAATTAAAGTTACAATTATTATGTATGTGTAAAAAAATAAACTTCGAAGTTAGAAGCTACATTGAATTTGTTTATAGCTTTCTTTGCAAAGACATCATAAAAAAAAATATCTTTCACCATTCTTCATCGACTTTTTTTGAAGTTAGTGGCACCTTGTCTCACTTGTTCACACAAGCTCTTTACCATTAGTGTGATCTCTCATTGAGATAAAATTTCAAGGGTGATTATAAATGTATTTGTGCCGTTCTTAGTTTCTTACTCAACTAGACTCATCCAATGAATTTGTTTATGTCCTCCAAAGAAGGTGAAGACAATGGACTGTGAAAGGGGGATCCAAAAAGTGATGGATGCCTAGCTAAAGCAATTTGCTTTCTGGCAAGTATGTTGCTGCACTATTGTTTACGACTTGCACCATATTTTTAATGTCCATTTCTAACACAACCTCCTCCAGCATTGGACTCGCAATTTTTGAGATTTTAAAATCTATTAGAGGCATATATGGACTCAAAAACACCATGTAACCATTTGAAGGTGCTAAAGAGTTGACAAGGGTGTGGCTCTTTCCATCTCCACTTCTCTGAAAGTATGGTGCATTCAAATTTCTGCCATCACTTTTCCCATTCTTCTAAAATTGTTTTTTGCATTTGTGTAGCATCCTAGAGGACCCATCCACTTAAGTCACACAGAAAGGGTGTTCTGTACCCTAAAGCTGTAGTTATTTAAATTACAATCAAATGCTCCTAGTATGGGCTCTTCAGCACATCAAAAGGAAGGTTGTACGCTAACTTAACGCTCATTAAATTAGATAAAAATATTTTTTTATGACACATTTCTAATCACAAAAACATTTGAAATTAAAAAATATAAAAATAGTGACTTAAACCCGAAACATAAAATTAAATTAGCATAAAACTCATTTTGAATGTAATACAATAATTGAATAGAAATAGAATTAAATACTTCAGCAAAACAATAGCTTTTCATACCTCAAATGCCGAACTCTCCTAGGGAAAAAATTAGTAACTTTGTTCACAACAATAGCTTAAGTCAATGTTCCCATTCATGGCATAGTCTGATGGTTAAAACATTGCATTGTCTATGGTTTGCATTGTTCAAACCTCTGTTGGGCCATAATGATCGAGGGTATTGTACCCTTGCTGATGCAATGTGTTCACATACTTGAACATCATGTTGAAGCAGTGGATATTAATGCCATTGTCTTTGTGCTCCAAACTCTCATCCGTTTGGTGTGGTTGTGGGCTCTATGTCCCTGCTGAGCTATTGGGTTTTCTGGTTTGGACTATTTGCATTGAAGCTGTGAATTCGTGCTGGGGATGAGGTCCCCCATTTGTGATCTCACTTGATGTGGGACATGCTAAAAATTCCCAAGACACCTATTAAAAAAAGAAGATTGAATCAATGTTAAAATTTACTCAAATTGAATTCATACTTTCGGACATAATTAGAACTTAATTGAACATTTCGGAAATAAATTATGTTCTTGCAATGTTTGTTAAACGAGGAAAATAAAAGAAACCTAGGATCTTGAAATTCCACAAATTTACTCTTCAGATCTACTTCAAGCTTATCTGAATTCACTCAAGAAAACTTATAAATGTTGTGTGGAAATAGCATGAGCGAGTAAGCTTAGAAGGAAAAGATAACTGCAAATTTTAATTGTTTTTTCCATGCCTCTTTCCCACATGCATGGTCATCCCATGCGGGAAAGTCCCCTGTTCCATGTTGCAAGTTCCAAGTTTTGAGTGGAGTAAATCAATTTGTAGGAAGAGTCCAAGGTACTTGCCCGAGTCTGCAATCTATGGTTCAAAGCATAAGAAGGCAGCTTTGAGGATTCATTTACAAAGCTCACATGCTTTGAAGTATAAAACAATTGGATACAACTTTTGGTGCCCACATAAACAACCTTCTTGTTTTTATGTTATTTCTCCAGTTCTAAAATAAAAAGTTCTTTTGGTTTCAACCATTGTCAAGCTTTTATCCTTTTGACTAGAAAGCTGTGTGGGTTCTTGTGGATTTCAACTCGAAATTTAACAAATACATAATTAGTACTTATTTTGTTTCCCTTTGAACACCTTGTTATTTCCTTCTAATTTTCCTACTTGAAATTGATTCTTACTGGTTATTCAAACTAATTGGCAGATATTTGTCAGTTTTTGGTTGGTTTGTTTGTTATTTTCTAATTTTCTTACGCTTGAGGTAAACTTCGATGTTTTTAAGGCAAAGCAACCAGGTGGAGCAGACTTGTTCATTTGCTATGGAGGAGTACAACTCCGGGATAATGTTGCCCAAGCTGCTGATTGGCTTGTTCTGGCCTTCGACAGTCTTATAAAGGAATTGAATCCCACATGTTGATTCACTTTTCAATGTGAATTTTTTTTGGTGTACTAAAGTTTCCAGCACAATTTATTCCATTGGTATTGCATGCCAAATATTTGAATTTTGTTTCTGATCACATTCTGTAGTTTTTGTTTCTCAAGGGGTTGGAATGACGTAGGATACTCACAAATCTTGGTTGTAAATACATCAAAAAGTCTATGCAAATCTAGCTCCATTTATTTTCAAGTTGGAAAAAAATCTATTCTTGAGATACATAGCTTCAGGATAATAATGAGCATGCAGCATTTCTTGCAACTAGTAATTTGTATTCTACGCATGATGTAATATGATTCTTTAGTTGATTTTCCATGCAGTTGTACACCTAATGGCAACGTATCAGTGTACTAAGATACTTGGGTATTGCATATCTGATTGCAATGGTTTTCAATAATCTCACATGTTTTCTGTTTCTTGGAAGATGCTGTAAATGCTTTTTAAGGTTTCCTGTTTGATTCTCATTGCATGCGTTCTTGTGAGTGCAGTGTAAAAGAAGGAAGAAAAAGAACTAGTTAACAAATGAGATTCAAAGTTCATTTTCTATTGATTTGTAATTTAAAGTGTAACGGTTTAGGTAGCTTTTTGGGCCTTTGTAAAGCCAAACACTAATTTGATGCATGGGACTTCTCTCATAGAACATCACATGAGGATTTCTTTTTCATTTGCCTTATCTGTTTAGTGAGGTGAAGGTACACTAATATTGGTGTTTGTGGCGCTTCTTGTGGAAGACAGCAAGGGGATTGTTTTTCCATTTTCCTTATGCTCTATGAGGTGTACAAACTTGCTCCTTTCCACATTTAAACTTGTGACTCCCTAAATAGAACTCACATGCTTCGAGTATTTGACCCACTTAGTTATTAATAGGCATACTACTAGAAGTGTGATTGTAATCTCTAATTGTGGTTTAAAAAGCATCCAAAGTTAGAGACATTGTTAAAGAATATTCAGGATTTGTTGTAAATTAATATCCTCTAGGATACAATAGATTAGTGTGCTAAGATGAGTATTCACCAAAATGTCAAAATAAACACGACTATTTTCTACTCCTTTTCAAGTTTGAGATGGTTGTTTGTGACAGGGGTAACCCATCATGCCTTGCTGTTAGGACCCGTCCACACACTCCTCAGTGCATCTTTGTCTTTTATCACTCTTTTCTTATAAATCATTGAGCAAAGAGATCAATGGCTTCTTAATTTACAAGGAAGGAGGTCATCCAACTCATTTGATGAAGATAGGTCAAAACTAAAGTAGAAGGCACAAGGAACCATATAATTGTGTCTTATTGATTATATTGTCTTGACTGTTTTTGAGTAGATTAACACATAAGTTGTGGAAGAGAATACATGATATCTATCAAACAAAAATTCTTAATAACAAGTTAATATCTATAAAAAATATACCCATTGAAAATGATAAATGGTGACTCTATTTTAGACCATTTGAATATATTTAATGCGATCTTAAGTTAGTTTGCTTTTGCATATGTTAAGTTGGAATGAAGATAAATGGATCTTATTTTCTATTAACATAATGCTTTACAAAATCTAATTATAGAAAAAAATATAAAATCTAAATCTAACATGCTTTTTGTAGCTCGTGTTACAAATCTGGGTGATGCTCTTGTTGCAAATTTGATTCATGCTTGTACTGCAAATTGGGTGATGCCTCTACTCTAATTCATGTGGACACCATTCCTATTGTTGTGGCCCCTGTGGCCACGTGGACAATTCTTCACCTTCTTCTCTTGCATTGCTCCAAGCTTCAATTGATAATGTACAACTTCCTCAATACTCCAACCTTGGTGTTGATAGAGGTCCAAATGGTGCTTCATTAGTGGCTACCCCTTGTAGTGAGGATCCTAATGACAACATTGCGTGGACAATTTTTTGACACTGTAGGAAAAATAGTTCTTCAACCTCACTCTTCTCCACATGTGTTTGAGTGAGTGACCTATTTTGAGGAGAGCTACGTGCCATTATGCTAGTGTACTATTTATTTTCTTTTTGACACGACTCGTTCTATTCATGTGCTGCTAATAAGTTGTTCATAGCCTATTAAAGGAAACACTCCTATTTTAGTGTTATTGTTCTCTTTGATGCCTTTGGGCTATGATTATGTAAGAGTTGGCCCCCTTGTTTGGCTGTTGATTATAATTCAAAAAAATTCAAGAATAGTAACTAGATATTACAACACGAAACTTTATGTTGTGATATTGCTAAAAGATTTAGCTGTGTAGTTTTTGGATCAAACTCATTGACCCATGTTTTCATGAGTTATGGTTCACACAAGCCCATCTCTCATGACATTGATTATAACACTTAGCACTCATTAGATCTAGGTGATGCTCACATAGGTGAAGCATCAAGACTTCTCAAGAGGTCGCTAATCCTAGTACTACTCTAGCTTGAGTGCGTGCTTAACTACAAAGTTTCCTCCATGGTTAAACCCACCTTGCTTGCAACCCCATCTGCAAAACCTTCACCGAGTGTTGTGCCTTATGAACTATTCATTAGAAAGTCCCTTAAGCTCATCAATTGATAAGTAGGAGATATTTTCCACACCAAGTCAAATTGTTATATTCTTAGCTTATCTTATTAGGATTTAACTGTGTAGTTTTTGAATCAACTAATTGACCCACAATTCATGAGTAGCGGTTTACACAAACCCATCTCTCATGACAATGATTAGAACACTTAACATTCATTAGATCTAGGTGATTCTCATAGAGGTGAAGCACCGGGACTTCCTAAGAGGTCACCAATCCCAACACTACTCCAGCTTGAGTGCGCTTTACTACAGAGTTTCCTCCATGGTTAAACTCACTCTCCTTGCAACCCCATTTGCAAAAGCTTCATCAAATGTTGTGCCTTATCAACCAGTCATTAGAAAGCCGCTTAAGCTTTCATCCATGGTTAAACTCTTTTTGCAACTCATTTGCAAAACCTTCATCAAGTGTTGAGCCTTATGAACCATTCATTAGAAAACCTTTTAAGCTCATTAATTGATAAGTAGGAGATATTTTCCATAGCAAGTTAAATTGTGATGTTGCTATTAGGATTTAACTGTGTTGGCTCTGAATTAACAATTTTTTAATAACCCAGTGATAGGAACAAATACACCTAAGGACAACTAATTCTCATGTTCAATGTACCTATTTAGACATCGAGGCCAACTATAAGGCTATATACTCCTTTAGGCTCTGTAAGACCTAGGTGGGTGAACCTCAGATTCATTATTATGGTACTAGTTTTCAAAACATACACTGAATCTATAGAGCAGATAAAAACCCCTAAATCTTCTATGCTTATGCAAACAATCATGAACATGAAATAGTTAATAATATGACTCATGAGCTTGATAAACTAAGTGAGGGTAACTCTTTTCAGTGCTTCAACAAAAGGGAAAAGGATAATTGATTAAAGATTTGAATCAGCAAAACCCACATATGCAACGACAATAAACATGCAATCTCCAAGCTAATCAATCCCTTATACATTGGGCATTAAATAAGTCAGAACATACATAAGGATACCCAAAATATACTCATATACCTAGATGTCAGATCTACTATCCATTCACCTTGCAAATAAACATCTATCTTCAAAATGAAACTCATACTTATCAAATCCTTCCATGATCTCTGCAATTTTGTCAATGCATATCAAACAATTTACTCAAGTCCTTGACCCAACAACAAAATACACAATGGCATACGACTTCAAAGCCAAGTATCAACTGGACAATATGCACCTTGTACATATATCATAGAAAATTACAAATCCATAAAGAGGAGACAAGGTTCAGATTGAAACTTTCAATAAAGTTTTGTATTCATTTCCTTGAAACCAATACATCAAATGTATGTTAAAAATTCATAAAATACACAATAGACGAGTGTATTATTTAAAAATGCTTATAAGAAATTACAATGCTATTCACAATAGAGAAAAATGTCGAGCTTGAATGGTGGGATCATAGGTAGAGCTCTGCTCAATAACTTGAAAACAACCAACCATCAACAACCTGAAAAATGAGAAAAGAAGAGAATAAATAGACAAGAAGAAACTTCCAGATCATATCTGATACTGCCAAGCGTCCACTTGAAACTCTTCCTCTTGCTGTTGTAGAACTTGTCTCTTCTCTCCTCAATCGACAATCAAATCTGATTATTATGAGACCACAGACTGCAAAAATGTTCCCTTAAAATAATGAGAAAACCCTCCTCTGATGGAATATCAGATATGTATCCAAAATGTGCAGGAGTCTTCAATTTGATTTTGTTTGTCTTCTATTGCCTTTTGTCATGAAAATCTTCAACTGCCTCTTATCGACAGAGCTTTATCATTTGCCACTACATTCAAAGCATTTATTTCATTCTTAATGGCCGTTTAGTGAATCTAATTTCATCTAAATTTAATCATAATATGTTTTTATTCCATCTAAAACATCAAATCCTCATTATTGCTGAGAATGCCCCAGATTTACAAAATTGCTTGTAACTTCTACCACTAAATATCTATGCAAATTTTGACTCCGAAAATGAAAAATTCAACTTCCCCCAGTTTCGATGACATATTATACTCCATATTTTAGATAAAAATGGTGCCCTTGGTGTGCATCTGAAAAATCAGGCCCCAGGCCATGAACTGGGCATTTAAAATGAAAAATTTATTTCTATATAGTTTGAACTATATAATATAATCATAATCATTTATTTTTTTCAAACTTTTCAATCTTAGAATGTGCGTTCAGATTGGAGAGACAATTGAATTTTAATATTCACTTTATACCTAACCTTATCCCTCCAACCCCCAGGGGCCACTTGCCATATTTTCGTTGGTCAAATTGCCTACCGCAGGGCCACAACTTTATGCAACATTTGAATTTCTTTCTTTCCGATCTCATGAACTCAATATAATTACGATCAAAATTATCATCTTATCCTTGCAATTGGGGGCTCTCAATCTCACGATCTCACTATTTGATTTTGATTTTCATAACATTTGAAGCTTGCATTTTTCATCCCTCGACCATACGAATCATAACATTGTCGTATTATCTTAACTCCCAATTTGGAGGTTCCCGACCATATGCCTGTCATAATATCTCCCAATTGGGAGGCTCTTGACCATACGCCTACCGTAACATCATAAGTCTATTTTCCACCGCTCCTGATCATACACCTCTTTGTAGCATTGGATCTCTTCATTTTCAACCTTACAGCCATATGAATTTGAAACTCCTCGTAGCATCATAACTCTCTTTTCTCCTTCTCCCGATCATACAACTCTGTACCATCGTAACTCCTCCTAAGCCTTACTGCCTTACAAACTCGTACAAAATTTGCCACGCGTCACATTCTCTCTCTGCGTCTAAATGGTCAAAATTTAGCTTTGTATTTGTTAGGCTGGCCACGACCCCACCACATGAGCTTGCGGCTTTTAATACAGATACTATTTGTGCCTTGGCGTATTTAAAGAAGTAAGCTACCCGTCAAGGCACCAATGTGGGACTAAAAACTTTTCACATCTTCCTTTTGCCCTGCGCTGTCAGCCATGACGTCGACGCTTCCAAGCTCTTTTCTGTCCAACGATGCCCAATACGATTCCAAAGAGTTGCGATATTGCTCCATTGTCCTATAAGGAACTATGTAAAATGAGAAAAAGGCCTAAAATCATATGTCCATAAATACAAACATAATTGAAAATCTCCCTAAAAAGTGCAGATTAGCGGAAATATTTTCGCTAAAACTGTGCGTAGATTCTTGAAAGTCATATTTTCTCTTCTGTTGACCAAACTAGGGGAAAACACCTACTATAGGTATCTTCCTCCATGCGTTTGGCATGTATTCCTTAACTAGCAATGTTGTGCGGTTTGTTATTTGTAGAGGGCGCGAGGGTTGTACGACATGGAAGAACAGGAGTAGTCCAAGTTCTCCATTTATGTATTTGTTGCCACAATCAAACATCCACACAACGCAATGTGAACTTTGAAGAGTCAATTTAGCATTGGGTAGTTCACATGGAGACTGGGAGGAACATTCTTGTCAGGTGGAAATGTCCATCTTAGCTCACAACACATGCTCGCATCCAGAAGGCTACACTTGTTCATTTTGGGTGTCTCATTCATGGCCAGAGGTTGAACAAATCGACATGCCTGATGCATACACACATTAATCACCATCATCGTCATTGCCTGCACTTGAACATTCTAACAATGCATTTGAAGATTGAGATGACACAACATTTGAAACCTTTCGAGGCTTGTCCCCAACTGTAGCTTAAATTTTTCCATTAATGCCTTGTGATTCTAAGATCCCTTTAGAGGAATCCACATCTACCATTCTCGAATGGAGGGCTAGCTCCAATGATCTCGAGAGTTTTTAAAACATCATGTTCCGTAACTGGCTCACATCCAATCAAATTGTATTCATGTTTTTGAATTCAATGGGATTCTAAATACATTTGATTTCTACGGGAGTTGTTCAGCCATCCATTACTTCTGTTCTTTGCCACGGTTAGAATAATGCATATAAATATAAAACAAGAGCACACCAACACCAATCTCAGATGGTTCAAAAAACTTTTATTACCAAATCATGGCAAATGTCTCTGCAGTCCATGTGTAGACTAGCAATGGTATTGGTCCATGTTTATCCTTGATTTTATTCTAACCCTACACATTTGTTTAGAGTGGGTTTGGCTAAATTTTTTTCGAACTGGAACACTTGATATCTCAAACTCATCTAATCAACACTTGGCACTAACTGGATTCAAATTCGAGCATTAAATCATCATTTAAAACTTGTTTACCTTGTTTTTCCAAACTGTGATTTTTTGACTGAGAGGCCCGATAGTTGGCTTTAAAAACTGACATAAAAACTTGACTGGGCCCTGAAAATAAACATACTAGTACTCTGCTCCACATTCTTGCACTCTATCAGTTTTCGTGACACTTGGGTCAAAAGATACTGACCATCAAAGTTGCCATCTTTGAACTGCCTGCAAACAAACATGATAGAAAACCATAAAATGTGTTTGATTTTGGATTTAAAAATAGGTCAAACAAACACTTGGAGGCACAAAATTTGGGGCATTAGTTCACTGTCATGAGGAGAGTATAAATCTGTGATTTGGGCTCATGAAAAATAACTAGGTGCATTTAGAAAGTGGTCAACGTGAGGTACTCAGAATTGCAAAACTGGGAACATTGACAAAATAGTGATTTTCACAAATGGAATGGACTTGGGAAAGTGTGTAGACAGATTCGTCAAGACTTGAAAACTGACAAACTGAAAAAATTTTCAGAGTAGAACACAGTGGTACAAACATTTTGGTCTCATTTATCATAGATTTAGAATTATGACATCCCGAATAGGGGTATCGATTAATCTGCACTTTTTGACACAAGTAAAATTTTACAAATTGCATTTGGAATCGCATTTGAAAACTAGCCAAATGGATTTCCCATAGGCTCAAATATGGAACATAGCAAGTGTTTGACCTCTATAATGGAATACAAAAGAAATTTTCTCATTTTAGTCAACTGGGTCAAAGTTATAACTGGTCAAATAGGGCTTCCCGAAATTCTGAGAAATATGCATCAACATGATAATAGTAAACAACCAACTTTGAGGGATTCAAAACCTAGTCAAAACATATTGGAATGATTTGAAAAATGAAGCATAGGTTCTCTGATATGTATACTAAACACTCCCAAAGTAGCAAGTCATGAAACTTAACCAGGTGCAAGATAATCAATTGTAAATTAGACCTCTTGTCGCAGTTTGACACTCAAGAAAAAATACATATTTGAACATTGCTCAATTTTAACTTCACAGAATGACTCAAAATGACAATTTGTCATTAAAGGACACATGGATATGCTGAATGAAAAGTGTTAGAAATGTAAAACACCTCACAAAGGACAACCGGGTATGCATGCACAAAAAGCTTAATAGGAACTCAAATTGACTCAAAATTTAAAATGATACTCAAAATGGGAATGCAATTTTGTGTCGAAACATGATCAAGGGTTTCACTAGTTAAAAAAATTTGGTATTATTGTGTATGGCTATTTTTCTATGGTTATTGCATCTTCTATTTAAATGTTTTGGATTCAATAAGGACATTAAGAGTTGTTTTAATTTGATAATTGATTCACCCCCCCTCTCAGTTATCTTGGTGGACTTTTCTTTCTAATAGTAAGTAAGAATTTTAGTTTTAGCAGACGATCTAAAAATGGATCATGAGAAAGTTAAGGTTATCCTTGAATGACGTAATCTAAGGAGTGCAGTCGAGCTAAGATATTTTCATGGACTAGCTAGTTTTTATAAAAAGTTTATTAGAGGTTTTAGTAATATTTGTGGACCCTTTTCTAAACAACGAGAGTAGATAGAAAACAATTTGATTGGATTGTAGGAGTAGATAATATCTTCAATTTGTTGAAACTGATAGTTACAAAGCAACCTATTTTAGCACTTGCATATTTTATTTAAGTGTTTCAAGTAGACTGTGATGCTAGTGGTAATATAATAGGAGTTAATTTGAGCCAAGGAAGTAGACTTGTTTCTTATTTCAGTGAGAGATTGAATGATGCCAAAAGAACGTATTCTATTTATGATTAGGCATTTTTTGCTATAGTTCAAGAATTAAAGAACTGGAGACACTATGTTCTTCCTAAGGAGTTTTTTTGAATACCGATCATCAAGCTTTGCAATATTTGAATATTAAAGGAAAATCAAATCAAAGGCATTTGAAGTGGGTTGAGTTTTTGCAAAGTTATACATTTTTTTTGAAACACAAGAGTGGGAAGTCTAATAGAGTTGCAAATGTTGTAGTAGAAGACAACTTTATTGACATAAATGAAGATTGAGGTGGTTGGGTCCATAGGAACTCAAGAATTTGTATTTAAAGGGTCCTGATTTTGGTAAGGTGTGGAAAGCTTGTACATAACCTATTACACTTGACATGACAAAGTGGTTGGATTTTATAATCCAAGATGATATGTTGTTCAAGGGAAGTCTTTTGTGCATTCCTAGAACTTTTATGAGAGAGAATCTCATTAAGAAGCATAATGGCAGATTGGCTAGACACTTTGGTAGAGATAAAACCATTGCTTTGGTCAGTAAGAATTGTTATTGGCCACACTTGCAGTAAAATGTTAAATTTTTTGTGAATAGTTGCAGATTATGTCAAATGACAAAAGGAGTGAAGTAAAATATGGGGTTATATCAGCCATTTCCTCTATCTGAGAAGCCATGGGAAGGTGTCAACATGTATTTTGTTCTTGGTTTACCAAGGAAACAATGAGGGCATTATTCAATATTTGTGGTGGTTGATGGATTTTAAAAAATGGCACATTTCATTCCCTGGAAGAAGACTAATGATACTATTCATGTGGCATAGTTGTTTTTTAGAGAAGTGGTGAGACTACATGATCTATCAAAGAGCATAGTTTATGATCAAGATACCAAGTTTGTTGGGTATTTCTTGGGTACATTGTGGAAGAAATTGAAGACAAATTTAAAGTTTAGTTCATCACATCATTCACAAACTAAAGGAAAACTAGAAGATTTGAATCATAGTTTGGAAATTTGTTGAGATGTTTGGTTGGAGATAAGACAAAAGGCTATGATATGATTTTAGCATAGGAAAAATTTGAATGCAATAATTCCATCAATAGAAGTATTGGTAAATAACCATTCTAAATTGTACGTGGGAGTAGTCTTAGAAATGGTTATGAATTGAGGTAGTTGTATAAGTGTTGGAAATACAATAGGGAATGTAAATTCTAAGGGAGGTGGGGGGGCGGGGTCGCGGGGGTGAATCAATCCTTCAAATCTTTAACCTTTAAAACATTCACCACACATCCATCTCACAATTTGCATGTAAATTGAAATACCAAACTAAGCATGTTCATCCATAAGATGAAATCAAAAATCAAATAAACTTTCAATACATATATGAAATATGATATTTGGTTACCTAGAAACCCTCGACTGAAAAGGTAAAATTGGGGTGGGGATTACACCCACAAATCTTCACTACTATAGTTGTAAAGTGTATCCAATGAAGCTCACAATGTTTGATCATAAACTATGATCTACCCTGTGAAATGTTTTCCCTGTTACAGGCTTACAAGATTGTTAGATCTTACCCACAATAATGGGTTACACTTTTTTTCCTAAACTGACATTGAACTGTGAAATTTCAAGAAAACTTTCACTTTGGGATGCAAATTGCCATTTAACGGTTAGAAATTTGAAGATGAAGTAAATTAGAGTCTTTTAAGATTTTTTGTGTAAAATCTATATATATATATATATATATATATATATAATACTGATTATTGAATTATTTTTTCCCCCACAAAAATTGGTATGTTATCAAAAACCTATTTTTTTAAAAAGTGACATTATTTTTGAGACAACTTTTTTTTCTACAATAGATATCAATGCGATTCTTTAGAATTTAGTTTGTTAACATCCATACCAAAACCATGGTGGCGATCTAATGTCTTTATCCTTAGTATTTCATATTTTATCAGAGTTTAAAGTTGACCTAACATGAATTTGGACATACATGGCTTTTGACACATGTAACTTATTATATATTTACCTAATTTCAAATTTCCTTGTTTTGGTTGAAAGAGAACTCGAATACGAAGACCGTAGTTTTTTTCAATTTTTTTGTTCTCTTAGTTGCTATTTTTCCATGAGCGTCCAATATATAGGTTTTTTTTTTTTATAAAAAACCTTTATTGAATTCGCGTGCAAAATCATATACCTAAAAAATTCAAAATGTAGCAAATTCATAGTCATTAGAAAGCTCATTCAGAGTACTTATATCATGCAAAATGACATGACTTCAGTGCTCCATCTTAACCTGGTAATTGAGCTTGGAAGCCATGAAAACACAATAAATCTTCTCACACTTTGAAACAACTTGTAATTTCCTAGTTTCGATAGAAACTAAAAAATTCGTTAAATGGGTCAGCTTTACTTTTGATCGAGATCGAAACTACTTACTGTAGTTTCAATCGAAAGTAAAGTCTACCTTTAGGGCTTTAAATTTTTTTTTCATATAAATAAATTTTTTTTTCAATTGTAACATTCGAATCCAATAAGATAATTCACACTTCAATTGGGAGGGAGGAAATATTTTGCAACTTATCTATTTTTGAATTTTGGAAAAATAATTTGTGACATGGGCAATAAAGGTAAAAGAGCAAGTAAATATTCATGAAGAAGAACTGATGAACAAGAAGATGAAAATTGTGGAAAAACTTTAGCAGGATACAAAAAGGAGGCAAGGTATGTACATGTGCAATATTTTTTCCAATGCATATTTAGTTCATATAGTGTGCAATCATAGTGTAGACTTTTTGTATGTATATAGTAAGGATTAGGGTTTATCCAGTTAGGAATATGGTAAATATAAACTTAGGGTTACTATTAACTTAATATTAAGGGTTTATTGAATTATGAATATTTAGCATTAGGTTTTATTAAATTATGAATATTTAGTTGTATTAGGGTTTATTACATTATGATTTTTAAATTATGAATATTTAGAATTAGGGTGCATTTTAATTATGGTGTTTTAAATTATAAATTTATTTAGGACATAGTGAAAGAAGAGAAACTACTCAGGTTGGAGAAGGTTAATCTCAAGTTCAAACATGTATGTATGCACGCATCTGTCGTAAGTATAATCTCTCTCTAGATTTCTACTTGTGTAGAGGCAAACTTTATATCTTTGATTTTTAATTTTAGAGACAAATCCCCTTACAAACTTGCTTGATTTTATTTGTTATATTGTGCACGTGTAGTAGTAGATGATGAAAATGTTGGACATGAGGAAATTGAAGATGAAGCAATGGATATTGAAGAAGGACCATCTGAAGGTTAGATAAAATCGTATTTAATAGTTCATTTGTTATGTAAATACACATATGTGGACCCTAAAGAAAAGTTGTATCTTAAGACTTTATTTTAACTTTTCTTGTAGCTTGAGATCAAACAACAAATGAGAATGTTAGTCTAGCTCAAAGTTTGAAGAGAAAAATTAATCATAAAAACATAGATCATTTAATTGAAATGGATGTAGAAAAATTGAGAGAATATGCTAGTCAACCTACACATACTATGAAGAGGAAATTGAATAAAAAGTCTAAAGAAATAATTACACAATTTGAGAATCTTGATATAGTGGAGAAAACTCAACAATTATCAATTTTACTTCTTCAAGATGAATTAAAAGAGCCATTGAAACTATTGGGTATAGATACAAGTGTGAAAAGGAGGAAGACTTCTAAACTACAAAAAGATATTGTTGAAAGTGTTAAGGAAGGGTTACACTCCATTGGGAAAAAATCTAGATTTGCAAATAAATCCATTGCACGAAGAGTGATACTAACATTTGTTTTAAATAAGAAATTATGGAAAAAAGACATATCTCTTCACTGTCATCTCATATTGGGTATAGTCGAAAGACAATATTACATTATTTGAAAAGGAGAAACAATTTGGATGATAGTACATTAGAAGGAAACTGGGCTCTAATATGTAGAGTTCCTCAATCTAATAGGATTGTGGAAACAATTAAGAACTTAGTCATTCAATCCTAGATTGATAATACTTGTCCTCCATCAAATAGAAGAGATATCATCAAGCAGAGAATTGGGCCTAAGGAGTATCTTCAACATGCAAAAAATTTGTTGGATGTCACACAACATGAATTGTATCTCTCATTTTGTAATTTAAATCCTGACATAAAGAATGGATAAACAATGTTTGAAAGATTGAAACCCTATTTTGTGAAGATAAATAGATCTTTTGAAACATGTTGTTGTCGATATCATGTTGAATTTGATTTGTACTATCAAGGGTTTAGAAAGATGATAGAAGAAAGTCATGGTTCTCAAAATTCTTTTCATAAACGATTGAGCCAATTCAAAACATCAATCTTATGTGACAAACCAAATGATCGTGCAATAGGTGAAATAGATTTCATAAGAGGAACTTGTGAAACATGTGTAAACCTAACCAAATTTCCTTTGATAGATGTGATGAGGATAGTAAAATGTAAGAGATATAAGTTCATAAAGTCATAAACAAAAGTTGGAAAAGAACTGACAAAGTTGGAATATGTAGAGGATGACATACCTGTTGGAAAATTTATGTCAATTTTTCATAAATTGATTCAACCATATATATGTCATGCTTTTTTTGCTAAGTGGCAAGCATAACAGTTTCAAACACTAAGAGAAACTTTCCCACTCAGAACAATTTTATCTATTGTTGACTTTGCTGAGAATTACTCATTCATTTCTGAAAAACAACTTCAAGCGGAATATTGCTATATAGAGCAGGTTACTATTATGGTTCAAGTGTCTTATTGACATGCACAAATTGATTTGGATGGTGTGGAAAGTACATATCAAGCATGAGTCATTAAAAAAGAGCATCACTTTTACATTAGTGATGACAAAGGACATGACACACATTTTGTAGAACATTGTTTTAAGACATTTTTTTGATTATTTGAAAAAAAAAGGCATAAAAATGGAAAAAACATTTTGTATGGTCAATGGTGGACGATCTGACTACCTATCAACTAGTCTACCACGCCATTGTCCTAAATGCGATGGTAAATATGTGTAATTCACCACCTTGCTAAAGCGAACCTCAACATAAAGTTATTGTAAAAAGTAGAGTGGACTTTGTTCATTATTTGGATAACAACCATGAGCAACAAGGAAGCATGGGTATATAAGTGTAGCCATCTATGGATTTGTGCACTTAAGGGGAGAATACCCCGTCACATACTTTAGTGGAAGATAATGAGGGAAACATTCCCTCTTCAGTGTCTCTTTGGGAACCAAGCCCTGTACCTACTGTAGTGAGAGCCTTGAAGAGACCTCTCATCTCTTACTGTCATAGACAACCTGTATAGTATGTGCAAAATATGGAGTAACACCATGCATCTCATCTCTAATATATATGAGGCTCCATAAGATGCTCTGAAATGTACTACTATACACACTAGAGCATGTTCCACTAGCCAAGGATTGATGAAGTCTATGAATTTCTTGATTAGTTCGATCATAGAGCATGTTGGGTGGGATAGGCTAATGATTTGTGGGAATAGCATGTTGCTGGGGGGGGGGGGGACAGGCTATTGCTCGGGGGGATAGGAGGCTGCTACTACTCGAGGGGGATAAGAGGCTACTACTCGAGGGGATACGAGGTTGTTGCTCGGGGGGGGGGGATATGAGGCTACTGATATGCCATGTGAAGGTCAATGTATGTAGAATGCCTACGTGTATATAATGTGTAAACCTAAAATTTTAATTTAAATATGACATTTTTAATAAACTTGAAATTTATCAAGTACAATGACATTTAAGAAACTAGAATTTTGTAAACATGAAATTAAATGTATATAATACATGTAAAAATGAAATGAACATAGCATATGTTAAATACTACATGTGTGAACTTGTACATCCTAATTTAAAATATGACATTTAATAAACTAGAATTTCGTAAACACATGAAATCAAATAATACATGTGTTTAAAGTTAAAATACTTTGGATTAAGGATAACAGGTTTTGAAGGGTGCTTGAAACCCTTTACTGATCTTATGATTTTCAATGAAGCCCAAACTTAAAAACAAAAAACCTTAGATGAAATAGGTCGCTGACAGAACAAGGTGACCAGAATGGCCTTATAGATAACACAATGCTCTACTACCACCTAAACAGGTTTTAAACAGGATCTTGAAACCCCATGGTTACAAAAGAAGACATTTAATCCCAAACCATGTCAAACTATAATACAACAGGCCAAAGAGACCAGGATAACCAAAAAAAGATGGAACAACCTCAAAAAAGAATAGGTGAGCAACTGGAAAAGAAATCTAAGCCTCAATATTTAATTTTAGATCTCATCTTTTGAGAAAGTAAAGACATATCAAATGATGGAAAAGAGGGCTTAACCTTTTTTCCTTTAACTTTTGTCCATCCGTCCTCCACCATCCCAGTAGCCTTTTGCCAAGCAAAGTCATCCAAACCACAAGCATCCCCCAAATCCCTACCAGCTAGGGAAAAAGTACCAACACCACACAAAAGAGGGGCAACAGCTCCCCCCAGAGCTAGAGCCACATTAGGATCATCAACCAAATTAGAAATAGCAACATTTGAAGGAGGGACAACAATATTGCCCACCACCATAGGGGAAATATTTAAATCATGCAGAGTAACAACATAATCCACCTCCAAAGAATCTTGAGAAGAATTAACCAACCCACCCCCAATAGAGGGAGCTTTTTTAACAGTGTAGTGATAATCCAAAACCCCCTTTCACCAATAAGGTGACTTTTTTAATCTAACTTTTCCAGAGGAACATCTTGCTGCAAGGTGTCCAGTCTTTTGGCATTTTCGACATCTGAAAGGAATGCCATCATAATTAAGAAGTTGAATCCAAGAGCCTTTGGGAGTGGCCAATTTAATCATTTTTGGAAGCCCCTTAGAGACGTCTATCTCCACAAGAATGTGAGTGTATGTTGTCCAAAACACATTGGAAGACATAGAGTCAACCAAAAAAAAATCCCCTAGGGCGTCCCACACAGCCTCCAGGACTGAATCTAGCCATAAGTGAAGGGGAAGATTAGGCAACCTTACCCACAGAGGAATCTTGTTAAATGATTCAATAGATGGATCAAAACCCACATACCATGGTTTGGCCATCAAGGGGAACCTCTCCTCCCAAAAGAAACCACGCCAAAGGATGACATTTCGATCCTCCTTAGAAGCAAATTTCATAATGAAAAAGCCCCTTGCGACAGGGAAAATCTGGACAATATATGAAACTATAGGCTCCCAAAATTTGGAAATCCAGGCATGTAGATCTGATAGAGAGGGCTAGAAACCCCTAAAAAAAAAAATGAAAGTAGTGGAGGAGAAGTCCTCTGCTTGAGTAGAAATATCATCAACTAGATTAGACTCTAGATTGATCAGAATAGAGTTACTTACTGCAACAAGCACAACAACACGGGGCCCTAGACACACTATCTGACCACAAAGACCAACCTCATAGGTAGCCACATTAGCATAGGAAATGGCTGAACCACCCACAGCTTCTGGGGAAAAAATATCCCCACCAGTATCTAGAGAAGCCCTAGCCCAAAAAGTAATAGAAGTTGTAGAAGAACCCAGAATAGGACCAAAAGCCAGAGCGACCGCCATAAAGCTAGATGCAAGAGTTGAAGCCAGACGTAGAAATTAGACACGGGAGCCAAAGCCAAACGCAGAAGCCACACAATTGTCAATGTTTAAATTTAAAACATTACCTGGTTAGGTTAAATTAATTTGATTAGGGTTGACATTCTTGAGGTTAATGTTTTATCATGATTATGGAAATTATATTATGGTTCTAGGGTTAATTTTAGGGTTTCTTGGTTTAATATTAAGATTGAGTTTAGGGGACTAATATTCTAGGGTTTAATCATGGTAAATTTTCATTAAGTTAGGGTTAGGAAAATATTTAGCGCTAGGGTTAAATGAGTGTGTGTTCAGAATAATATTCTATGTCAAGAGTAAGCTATTATGGTTAGAGTTAGGGTTAGTGTTATAAAATCCTACATAACTTATATAGTAAGATCATTAGTGTTTAATATCAGTGTGGGACTTACATTAGCGTTATGGGTAAAATTATGATTAGATTTAAACTTGATTTAGTGTTAAATGTTGAATAAGCTAGTATAATTAGCCTGTTACTTGGTTTAGTATTACCTCTAGGATTTTAAAAGGTAAAAATGTTATGGTTCACTATAGTTACATGGTTACATAGTTATATCATTAGAATCGTGAGATCAATGTTAGGGAAAGTTAATATAATGTTTAGGGATCTTTAGGATTAAATGTTTAGGGTTAGCACATACAAATCTAGATTAAAGTTTTTAGTTAGGATTCATAGATTATTCCATTTTTAGGGTTAAGAAGTGAGGATCGTGCTTTAAAATTTAATCTAGGGAAATAAGTAAGAAGTCTGGTTAGAGCTTTATCTAGTTAGTGTTAAGTTTGGAGTTAATTTTAGGGTTAGGCTTAAATTTAAAATGTTACTTGGTTAGGTTAAATTAATTTGATTAGTGTTGACATTCTTGAGGATAATATTTTATCATGATTATGGAACTTATATATTATGGTTCTAGGGTTAACTTTAGGGTTACCTAGTTAGTATTAAGATTGAGTTTAGGGGACCATTATTCTAAGGTTTAATGATGGTAAATTTTCTTTAAGTTATCCCATTAGGAAATTATTTAGGGCTAGGGTTAAAGGAGTGTGTGTTCAGAATAACATTCTATGTCAAGAGTAAGCTATTGTGGTTAGAGTTAGGGTTAGTGTTAAAAATTGTACATAACTTATATAGTGTGATGTCCTTGCTTCCTGATTAAGTTTGAAAGCTATAACTTGTAACCATTTGTTAGTACAATATCAAAAATTGTATTTAGAACATATTAGGAATACTGCATTGAAGAAAATACTAATCTAAATAGTACCCAAGCCACCCTTCCTAATCCTTCAAAAGAGATCCTTTCTCCAATCACCTAACCCTCTAGTGAGAATTTTATCTCGATTAGGTAATTTTCATAGAAAGAGCTTCTCCCTTAGGCCTCTTTGGGATCTTTGGTAGTGCTACTTGGTAGAGATCCCACCTCTACCAAGTCTCTTATCTCTAACATATGCATATGTTTGACCACTACTATATATATATATATAGTCTCTAAGAGATTCTCTACAAATATCTGTCTAGGATTCCGATTTGGAATCCTAACATTCAGTTATGAATGCCCTCTAGTCTCTAATTTCTCTCTATAAGAACTCAAAATTTATTATATTAATATCCTCTACCCTTTTGATGGGTCTCTCTTGTGAGAGTTATTATCCTCTCATCCCTATCAATCAAATAACCATAGGATAAATATTATACCTACAGTTTGTGATTTGTGTACCTCTTAAATGTCTATAGTACTCTGTCCCAATATTTTGTTGTTACCTCTGTATTTGATTGAAAAATTCTAATGTTACTGCCTTATAATTTTACTTGTAATAAAACTTTATATTTTCTATACGTGGTTTCTAGTACTGGTTCCAATGAATACTAGTTGCTATGTTATAGATGTTTGGATACATCCTATTTGCTTTTGATTCTTCTATACTCCCTCAGTGACCATTATGTGATGTTGATTGCACCATACAAACTATCCTCCACTAGTTATCTTCAATGTTATCATATTCCCTTACCCTCTTCTATTTATGGGGTGGTGTATATGTTCCACGTTATGTCAAATCCCCTTTTTGTCTTATGTTTATTGAGTCTTTACTATTGTGAGAATATTAGGTCTATGAAATTTGACCAAGAGTGTTCTAATTGTGTGCTCCTTACTCGATGATATGGCCTATGACTCTTTGACTGATTATATTTGCCTATGGTTAAAATTAACTGTGTCCCTTTATCTATGCCATCTGCATCAGCCAGAGGAGGTAGTATTGTGATCTACATGTAGCATGGAGTTTATCAACTATGTCCAAATTCCACTGGGCATCATTTGTGTTGTCTTCCCTATCATTAATTTATGGTATGTTGTCCACGTCACTCTAATTATTTCCAATGGTTGTTTCCTTGTCAACTCTTAACACTTTGCTATGTCTTCGATGGTATTGAATTTGTTCTCATGTTTGATGTTCTGAGTAATTTATTTCGTTTTCTTTCTTCCATCAATGTCATATTGACTGGGTTGAATCATCCATGCTGGAAAGTGCTTATCTAGGAGTATGTATCTCCATCTTCCTTTTTGTTGTTTGATTGGTAGATGTATTTTTGCTATGACTGGTAATGTACAGATGTATTTTATGACTGCATATTGATGTCTTCTGATTGGTGATTACCTCTACTTGTACTATATTTGCCACAAATCTCCTTGCTATTATTTCTAGATTTCCCCTTGGTTTATCTATCGTGGTTGTATCTTACGTGATTTGTTATTCTTTTTGATCCTTCCTTCAGCCTGTGATGATGATGATCCTTGTATACTTGGTTGATTTCTCTTCCTTGTTATATACAAGGGCATGGACTTGTTTGTGTCCCTTCATTAAGGGGATTTGACTCTTTGATTTTTATATTATATACTAATGGTTAGTTATATTAAATTGAGATCTATAAAATGTAATAATATTATCCATTATGTTTATTTCATGTCTCATATATAATAATAATAATAATAATTATTATATATAATTATCAATATATTTACGTATCTTATAGTTATCATGTTCTCTTACTAATAACTTTGGTATATAATAATTATTGTCTCTTACACTTTTGAAGTGTTTATATATTTTAATTTTGACTATTATAATTAAATTCCATTATTAGGGGGATATTATATATAGTCAGATCATTAATGTTTAATATTAGTGTGAGACTTACGTTAGTGTTATAGGTAGAATTATGATTAGGTTTACCTGATTTAGTGTTAAATGTTGAGTAAGTTAATATAATTAGCTTGTTACCTGGTTTAGTATTACCTAGGATTAAAAGGTAAATATGTTATGGTTCACTATAGTTACATGGTTACATAGTTATATCATTAGAATAATGATTGAAATGTTACTTGGAAAGTTAATATAATGTTTAGGGATCTTTAGGATTAAATGTTTAGGGTTAGTGTACAAATCTAGATTAAAGTTTTTTGTTAGGATTCATAAATTAGCCTATTTTTTAGGGTTAAGAAGTGAGCATTGTGCTGTAAAAATTTATTGTTAGAATTAATATTCATGGTTAGGTTTAGGGATAACTTTTAGGTTAAAATGATATAACTTTAGGTTTAAAGGTTTATGTTTCTAGGGTAACTTAGATTTTATTGTTATGGTTAGAATCAACCTATCTTGATTTTAGGGTACATATATAATGTTTAGAGTTAAGATTAGGATTAAATTTACATGAGGGTTAGCATTGTGTTACGTGACATTTATAGGGTTAGGATTACACGATTATATTTATTTAAATTAGATTAGGTTAAATCTAGTCAAGGTTTAATTAGACTTTCAAGATTACGGTGAGGAGGTCAAGGTGAAGTTTATATTAGGGTTCATATATATGTGTGTGCAGGCACGTTTGTGTGACAGGTAACCCGTTGGAACTAATGTTAAAGGGTTAGTTCATTGAAATTATATTATTAGAGGTAAGGTGAAGATTTAAAAACACAAACACACACAAACACACATGTATATATGAAGTTAAATTTTAATATATTACCTTGTTCACATGTGTACATTAAAAATTTAAATGTATGTGTACATATCCACAATATGTTCATGTATACAACATTACATGTACACACACACACACACACACACACACACACACACACACACACACACATATATGCACATATATATGTACATATATATGTATATATATACATAGGTGCATGCATGTATATATATACATACATGATTGCATAAATACATGTACATTTATACACATGTGCATATACATATACATATATGCATGTATACACACATGGTATATATACACACACACACACACACACACATTCAATATACATGCATATATATGCATACATATCATGTACATATATGCATATATCATGCATATATGTATATATACATATACATATATATACATATACATATATATACATATATATACATATATATCATGTATATTTGCATACACACATATATATGCATATATATATGATATATATGTATGATATATATCCATATACATGATATATGTACATATATACAAAAACATATATAAAATGAAGCAAAAAACATATAAAATGAAGCAAAAAATATATAAAATGAAACTAAAAATGTACAAAATGAAACTAAAAATGTATAAAAAAGGTAAAAAAGGGGAAAATCATACCTTTTTTGAAGGTCGGTAAATTCAAATACCTTTCCTCTTCCTTGTGCTTCTAATTGAAACTATTTGCCATAGTCAAAAATGACATGCGGGGTTAGGTCACAGGTTTTTGAATCTATTTCTAATTTTTTCTAGTTTTGATCGAAACTATATAAAATCATTTTGATCAAAAATACTTTATATAGTTCCAATCAAAACAAAGGAGCTCGACAACAGGGTTAATAAACTGTAGTCAAGCTTCTTAGTTCCAATTGAAACTTCATTAAAAGTTTTGATTGAAACTTTCAATGTAGTTTCGATTTGAACTCGGTGGCATAAAAAGTTTTGATAGAAACTTTAAATTTTGTGAGTTTTGATAGAAACTAATTAGTTTCTATCGATTTAAAAAAAAAAGTTTCTATCAAAACTAAGATGTAAAATTTTTGTGATCGAATGATTTTGGAGGATTTTCTTCCTCCAAAAAAGTGTAACCCACTATTGTGGGTTCACCGAGTGGTTAGAAGTCTACTACTAGATAATAGGTCACCTCTTTGCATGTATCTTTGATTCTCTTTGATTAGATGTATCACATTTTTCCTCTAACTTCTTTCCTCTATTCCAACTCCTTAGTCACCATGAATGCTCTATTTGCTTATGCAAACTTCTCTATTCACACATATAATGTTTTAGGGTTTTCCTTTCTTAAGAAAACCTAGGTGACTTAGGGTTAGGTATGAATCAATGATTGTGATTTATCCATTTTGCCACTTAATCCATCCCTTTAACTAATTGGTTGCATGTACTACTTAGGGATCCTTAATATAGATTAGTTCTTATCATCTAGAATCACAAAACAATCCTTAAGTCAGCTCAAAAATAGTTTATATAGAAGTCTGTGCCACTAAAATCAACTATGTCCAAAACTACTTTACTTGGCATTTGAAGTCTTTGATGTTCGACATCCATTGTATCTTCAATGCCATAACTCAGCCTCTGAATGACTCAATATCCATTGATCACTCGGCATTTGAATCATTCAGCCTCAACTGTCTACTCGACACTTAAATGAATCGAGACTTACTATTTACTCGGCCCATACTATATATCTCGCTCGACATACACTATCTGAAAACTTATGCTCAACATACATTACTTGTTTGACATGAATTAAGTTCTATCTAGTAAATGACTTAAGTCTATTGTCACTCATATGTCAAAATCAATATGAGATTAACAATATCTCCCTTTGACATGAGTGGAAAAAACACTTGGTCATGCATAAATAACCTTAACTTATGAGCATAACTCAGATAATCGCTATTCAATACTCGACTTACATACAAACTTTCAAATTTTTACAAAACTTGTGACTTATTAGTCATACCTCAAAATTTTATAACTCCCCTTGAGTTGATTGTTCATTTCTGAATTTGAATACTCCCGTTGAATAAATCTATTGTATTTGTTTCTGTACCGACTCCCCCTTAGTTTAATCTCCCCCAAAACTTATTCATTTTCCCTTTTTGTCTTTTTCAAAATTCATTCTCCCTTTTTTTGAAACTTATGTCATGGGTTATACATAGATAGTGTGTTTGTCCAAGAATGATTTATGAACCTCCATTATAATCTTTAGTGTCGCATCCCAGTTGTCACACACTACCTCTAGAGATTTGATTTGAATATCTAACTCAACAACAAGGTTAACTAGGCCTTTATGAGTAGAAAGATGGAGATCTTTCTTCATCAATGTTTTTGAAAAGTCTAGTTCTTTGTGCAACACCTCCATGTGAGGGGTCAACATGGACTAGATGTTGATCAGTGTAGCCCGAATGTTGGCATCTTGAGCATGTAATGCTGCTAACTGACATTGTGCTTATAGAAAATTTCTAAAATGAGACTGACTTTAACCAGAATATTGTTGTAGGATTTTACCTGTTGACTTCAAATCTCCCTCCAGGTGGTCAATATGTCTCTGCACATAGAAAAATATACAAACAAGTATTGAACCAAATTTGCATTGTGACATTTTTCTTTCTTATGGCTCACAAGTTTTCTGATAACTGCTGGAGTTGTAACTTGGTAAGGTCATAAGAATGGTCCTTCTTTACTATCTTAGAGCCTAAATCCACAACTATACATAGTACACTATTCAATTTGCTAGATTGAAAGAATTTATGTGCAATTACTCTTACTAAAAATGCAATTAGGGAATTAGTGATTGTGTCTATGGTCATCCCTCTCTTGTTCTATACTACCCCTGTATTCTTCTCAATTGCCTCTTTTGCATCACTCCTCATCGTCTTTGATCTATCTAGGGTAGGATACCTTGTTACTCTTTGAATAATCCTCTTTGTGATCTTGATAAGGCCATCTTCTAACTGTACACGGTGTGAATGCATAGTCATGAAACTTTAATGTAGAATGTAGATAGACTGACAACAAACTAGACTAAACCCAAGATATCATCATCAGAATGTAATCTCTACGAGTGTCTCATGTTTCGCTAACTAAAATTGCTAAAATAGTTTCGAGACTAGCATCTTAGTGATAGTTCTAGAATGGGAGTATGCTTAGAATGGAGATCTACTAGAATGCATGTAAGATCTATGACTATAATGTAGATTATATGAAAATAAAAACTCTTAAAATGCTATGACAATGGCCATACAATGACCTAACATGTAATAAATGATGCTAAATGACATAAAAACAATGCTAAAATGTTATGAATTTGCTAGAATGATGATGCTAACATGATAACTCAAAATGTACCTATAGTGCAGATGCCTAAAACTTGGGTACTTTGCCTCTTGGATTTTCCTCTTATTTATAGGATTTCAGAAGGGGTTGGGGTAAGAATCAAGATTTTCATCTTTGATTGATGGGTGAAAGTGAAACTAAAAATATCTCATAAGAGACCAAGATGAAGAGTCCAATAGACTTGGTTTTGAGGATAATTGAGGACATTTCTATTCTTTTAAAATAAAAAAGGGAGATTTTTAATTTTGTGAGGATAAATGTTTTTTTTTTGTTTTAATAAATGTCTTATTTATTCTCAACACTTTGTCTTTTTCCTCCTCTTTTTTGAATTTTATTTTATAAATTTGAATTGTTTTTCTCCTCTTTTAAGGTTGATTTACGTATTGTCGATTTTATAGATAATTAATGACCTGATGTGATTTTTGATTTGAAAGTCTATTGTGTTTCTTCTAATTTTCTCTTTAATTTGTACTGATTAATTGAAATTGCATGATTTAGGTCTTTGCGAATTTTTGGGTGTCTACAAATACCCCTTTTTGAGCTAATATGCCAAGCATATTAGTTCAAAGACCATTTTGATTTTCAGATTTTAGATCAAATTTTGATGATTGGATGTCTGTTCGATGATATATTGACATTTTTCCATTGTCTGGTGTCTATTTGTTGATGGTTTGATGTCTGATCGTTGATGATTTGATGATTTGATTGTGGTGTTGCAATATTTTTGCTTGGATACCCTGGTTTTGGTAGACTTGATGTTTGAAATTTGTTTAGCTGGGGTAGGACATTTTTGATGTTTCAAAATTTTTTGATGCTTTAGTTTAAATGCCTCGGTTTGATACTGATATATTGCCCCCTCATAAATGAAATTGGAAGAAAATATGGAAGTGCAAAAGTTAAGTAGGTTTCAATTTTATTTCTAAAATGTGGGATAGTTGACAGAAAAATATGATTAGGTTGGTTTGATACAATACCCATTTCATGAGAATGAGCAAAAAGATTCCAATGGTGTGTAAAGGGGGTGAAAAAGTGATAAAAATGCCCCTTAGGAGGGTTAAGTAGGTCAAAAGACGTTTACCCTTGTCATTTTCATACTCTCCTTTTGCATTTGGTGATTTGGAGCTCTAATTTTGTGAGGATGGTGGTCCCTTTATGAGAGCACAGATTCGAGAGGGGTCATCGGTATGAGTGTCCTACAGACTACGGTGCCTTGGTAAGTCATCGAGATCTTTCATTTTACAAGTTTTGTATTTGTATGTTTTTTTTGTTGTTGAAATTTTGCACAAATTTTCATGAGAAATATTGTAGTTTTATCTTTTTAGCACATTTACCTTTTCTTTTAGTGCATTTGAATTCATTTAGTGCATTTGGGTAATATTTTAGCGCATGCCTAGGGCGAATTAGTGCATATAAAACCCTAAGTTTTTGGTGAATGAGGACATATAGTGAACTTGTAGCGCATATAGGTGCTTTAGTAGTGCATTTGACTTATCTAGCAAATATGATGGTTATTATATCACATATGTAGAGTTTCTTAGCACTTTTGCTTATAATAATGTGTTTGTAATTCAAAATGATGCATATGTGTATTGTAATAGCACTTAGCCATATTATCGCGCATTCGAGGTATGAAATAGTGCTTTTAAATGTTGTAATAGTGCATAGGTCTATTTTAGCACATATGATGGATCTTATAGTGCGTCTATCCTAGGAAATAGCACAAGTGGACTTTGAAGGGTAAAGACAGATTATAAAACCTGGGTTGAGTGAAAGATAATGCAAGAGGCTAGAAGCTAGGTCTGGCAGTCAGGGATCTATCATAATGAGGGAACCCTAGGGATCAGATATAACAAAGTGATTTTGTAGGATCAATTTGGATGATAGATAGGTAAAGAGTGATTCCCCAACTCAGGATATAGAGTAGGGAAAATAAATCGGTCAAACTCAGGATAAGGAGGGATGAGTAATAGGTTCAAGATAGAACCAGTAGCTGAGTAGCTAGACACAAATAATAGATTGATGTATGATGATCACTTGGGATGAAAAATAATGTTATTGTTTGTCTGATAAAAAATAGGTTCGTCGGAAAAAGCTTATGGTATTAGGACTATATCCATAGCCTTTAGAGGCAGTGGGCTGATTGCCAGACGCAGACTGATAGGTGATAGATAGATGTGGGTTCACATATTTGTTACATATGCCCTAGTTCTAAGTGAACCAGGGGCTATTGACCGCTGTGGCCAAGTGATGGCACTCAGACCACAACACCTTTCATTTGCCAGTGGGAGAGATGATAGTGACTACTAAGGATGTATATAGGATATTGCAGATCCTAACAATAGGGGATTTGGTGTATTATGATTAGACAACTGATATCACCACTTTAGAGATGTGTTCAGAGATGACAACATTGGGGATGATAGTGTATTCTGGTTCCATATGCTATAGTATGAGCCACTATTGGTAGTTTTGGTAGGATTGATAGGAGGATTTTTGTTGCTAGATTGCTGAGGCTGAGGGTGTCTAGTGGTATGGGGCCAACTGATATAGGATATGATCAACAAGCCACAAAGATTTGCATGGGGCAGTTGCATTTTGGACCATTTATATCATGATTTACACCAGGTTGTGTATTTTAACGCGTCATTGTTATCAGTAGGGATGTTTTTATTATAGTTATGGACATTGGAGCATTTTCCCATTACTCATCCAATATGTGTGCAACAATAGTCTTAGGGTATTCCATTCATGTATACTTATTCTGGTGTGATTATACAGCCCCATTTGGGAAAGACAAAGTATTGGCAACATAATTTAGATGATATTGATGAGGTAGTGTAGAGACCGTACCAATTTATAGAGCCATGGGCAGAGGATGATGATGAGATGGTATATTTCTTTGGTATGAGGTATTTGCTGGGTCAGATACTGACAGTAATAGAGTAGTTTTGTTTCAGGTAGGTGGTGAGGTAGTTTGGTCAGTGGTAGGGTATGCCACATGAGACATCATTACACTCAAGTATAGTCAGAGAGAGTAGTTTGGGGGTTGACCTTGGAGTACGAGGCTTTCCTGGAGGCCTTTTTACAGATGATAGACACACCACAACCATGGGCCTTGAGAGATGGGGTGGCAGATGCAAGGATGGAGGGGGATTATGCATGGTCTTTTTAGGATCATCCCTTCCCTAGATACATAGATCTAGTTGAGCCTATTCCAAGGATCGATGAGCCATTGAGTGGGGGAGAGGATGATGATGATGAGGGTGGCCTTGGGAGAGGTAGAGGGAGATGATGGGCTAGATCTAGGGTGAGGGGTGTGGTTAGAGCATGGGGAAGGTGAGGCTAAGTAGTTGTAGTACTACCACAGAGGGTAGTGGCATGAGGCCTAGTGCAGGGTTTGGTGGGTGTAGGGAGGGTTGGAGGGATTCAAGGTCATGGTGGTGCAAGGGTGAGAGGAGGATTGCTTGGTGGTGCGAGTGTTGATCAACAGGACAGAGGGGTAGAGCGAGCTAGATTGCTAAGGGATGTGCAATTTGTTCAGCGCCAGAGACCACGAGTACATGCACCGGGTAGGGATCTTTAGAATGTACAGCCATAGGGGCTACAACAAGGGTAACTAGAGGCAAAACTATAGGTACAATAGTTAGTACCACTAGATGCATAGCTGCCACCAGAGAGGCCAGGGGGTGCTACGGATTTGGAGACTCAGATGAGTGCCATAGAGGCTTAGATGGGTGAGGTGTTGAGTACTCTATAGACATTCATAGCTATGATGATGCCAGGGCCATCACCGCCACCACTGCCATCGAGGACAGATGAGGCATCGACAAGTCAAGCTATTGTGATTGGGTAGGTTACACCTATGACAAATGTGAAAGAGCGGGTGCCTTGAGAGGGGACGAGTGCCCCCAGTGAGTGGGGACTATCAGATTAGGCACCTACGCATGGATGAGTGTACATTTATGTGTTGTGACTTTACTCCTCATGATGTATGATTATTCTTTTGATTTGATATTTATTCTGATGTACTTTTGGATGTTCATATGGATAGACATTTGTGATTTATTGACGTTCATGTTATGTGATTATTGGATGTTCATGTGAGTGCATTCTATCTTATATTCATGTGAATTTTGGCCTTTGGATGTATCATTCGATTATTGTTTTTACTTTATGAGATATCTGAGCTTATTGATACTTAGATGTGTGCACTTGTTATATCATGGACTTATGTATGCATGTGATGGTTGGATTTGATGATTATGGTAGTAGTGGATGCAAATGTGTATATATATGTGAATGATTAATGTAGCATGACAAAATGGATAATGATTGAAATGAATGACATGGTGCTAATGATGTAATGAAAGGGTAATGTGATAATATGAGTGCAATGACATAAAATGAAATATGGTGAAATGAAATTTTAATGAAATGAGATGTAATAGAATGCAATAAAATGGACTATAATGAAATGGCATTGGGTGTAATGTAACATAATGTAATGAGATGTAATGTGATGTAATAAAGTGATCGTGATGTAATGAAATGAAATAAAATACATAATGCAATGGAATGAAATGAAATAGGTAATGAAATGGAATAAAATGGAATAGGTAATGATATGGAATGAAATGATATGTGATGACATGAAATGGAATGAAATGGGTAATGAAATAGAATGAAATGGAATAAAATGGAATAGGATATGAAATGGAATGAAATGTCTAATGAACGAGATGATATGTGATGACATGAAATGAAATGAAATGGGTAATGAAATGGAATAAAATGTAAGGTAATGAAATGGAATACAATGAAATAGGTAATGAAATGGATCATGGCTAATGTAATGAAATGAAATGGAACTGGTAAGTGAATGAGAAATGTGATGAAATGACAAGGAAATAAAATTAAAAATAATACGACATAATGAGAGGAAATATGATAAAATAGGATAGTATGGAATGGAATGAATGTAGTGTAATGATATATAATGAAATGAAATCTTTCGTGATGGGATGCAATGTAATGTAATGATATGAAAATGAAATGAAATGAAATTTATTGTGATGGGATGCAATGTGATGTAATAATATGAAAATGAAATGAAACAATTTTTTTTGTGATGGGATGTAATGTAATATAAAAATATGAAAATGAAATGAATGAAATTTGTTGTGATGGTATGCAATGTAATGTAATGATATGAAAATGAAATGAAATGAAATTTGTTGTGATGGGATGCAATGCAATGTAATAATATGGAAATGAAATGAATGTGTAAATGAAAATAAAAATGTAAATGAACGAACGTGTGGCAAAGTGTCATGGAATGGAACATGATGAAATGAGAACTAAAAAAAATGAAAATGTGAAGATGGAATGAAATGAAATGATATGATAAACAAAAATATGAGATAAAATGTAACATGACTAATGAAACATGAATGAAGGTGAAAAATGGAAGGAAATGAAATTGGCTGAGATTCAAAAGTGATGAGATAGGATGTCAACTTTTGAGATTCAAAAGCCATGAGATAAAATGCATGAATAAAGGTAATGTGATGATGAACATGAAATGCAAGTCACTAATGTAGGAAAATAGTGAAGCAAAATAAAGTGAAACGAACTGTGATATGGAATTAAATGAAATGGAAGGGAATGGGATGTGATATAGTGAATAATGATAGATGAAAAGGAAATGAAGTAGGACGCGAAGAGATGAGATTATTTGAGATTATGAAGCCATGGGATGTAGTAGATGATGGGATGTGAGAAGGAATGAAATTTGATACAAGGCAGTAGTGATATGAATACTATGTCATGTCGAGAAGTACCAACAAAGATGAATAATGTACATGAAAATATGACAACTACTGGAAAAGAGAAGCCATAGCTACAAAAGAATAAAATTAGGCACACAAACAATCACATGTCAGATAAAAGACCTCACCTAAGATAGTGCACAAAATTAGTCAAGGTAGACATGGCTCTCCAAACAAGAGGAGGTACTTATAAGTGGACACCAATAAAGTGCAAAACCAAAGGATCGATGGAATTAAATAGTGAAAAACCAATAAAAATATCATGACTTCATCCTGGTAGCTCTAGTCAAGCACATCATTGAAGTACTAAATGCATATGATAGCGTAGAAAATCATTATTTACGGACCAGGCATGCTTCCAGTTGTGCATAATAGTATCAAGTTTTTTTAGTTCTACTAGGGAGTGACTTGTTGTACCAGGTGGATGAGAAAGCATGGGATGTGTTGGCAGTAATTTAGCAGTAGATTCCACCGATCTATGTGCATCGACGAGATTTAGGGTGGCTAAATGTTGAAGCTAAGGGTCTAGTGTACCAATTACCAGTGCAATGTGGTGCAGAGAGTGGATACGTGGAAGGCTAGTGAAGAACTAGTCTTGAGTGAGTGACGACTATAAGTAAGTAGATAACATGGGAATGGAACAAGGCGAGGTGAAGAGTAGAATGCGATTGTTGGATATATTGAGAAGTTGTAGGAATGGTGCAAGTGAAAGTATGTTGGGCTCACTAGATCAGTTGCAATAGGAGGGTGATGCTAGCCAAGGAAGGTGGATGAGACAAGTGCGAAAAGTAAAGTGCATCCAACAAACCTCTGAGGAGCTGGTGGATCAGTTAGAAATCCAAGTGTTAAATTTAGAGCCCGGTGAAGCGTGTTAGGTGGGACAAGGGTCAACACAAATTGAAGGGGTAGGGATTAGGGTAGAAGAAACACCCTTGTTGGCTTTAATGGTGTTGTCAGGGACTACAGTGCAACAGGCATTGCAGGTGATATTGGATGATGAGCCAATGATGTAGGTGGAGAATGGTATTCCTGGGACGATGAAGAGTATGTCAGGAGTAGAAGAGGAGGCAAGGGAGATAAAAATCTCCTAAAAAGGCAATGGGAGAAGCTCCAAAGAATGTGAGACACATTAGTAAGGGTGAGGTGATGAGCGAGATGCATCAGTTGATTAATCTCGGGACATCAAGACAAGGGACAATAGAAGGGGGAACTAGCAGTTTAAATGTGGATGAGCCACGACTAGAGGTGGGAGGCAGAGATCAATCATCATAGGATGTGGATGAATTATGAAGAATGTTAGTTAGAGAGAGAGTTTGAGAAGAGAATGCAAAATAGGAGGTCATATTTTTGTTGGGATTGATGGAGAAGGCACGTGAAGATGGGGTGCAAACAGATGAAAGATGGTTGCAAGCAGTGGTGGAGGTAGAGTGGGCATAGGTGTGTGAGAGAAGTGATGCAGGGATGCGGGTGGAATGGTCACGGGCTCAGCGGTTGTAGGAATCGCTAAAGAT
Organism: Cupressus sempervirens; assembly: GCA_028749045.1. Taxonomy (NCBI): domain Eukaryota; kingdom Viridiplantae; phylum Streptophyta; class Pinopsida; order Cupressales; family Cupressaceae; genus Cupressus; species Cupressus sempervirens. The sequence goes on from CM053785.1 coordinate 309,554,455, forward strand.
GGTGCAAGTGGGTTTAGAGAACATGTAGAATGAACTGGTGTTACTGCACTCACAGTCTGAGTCATTTAGGGAGGTAATTGCAAAAGCAAACTCCCTAGCATTGAAGTTGTAGGACCAATTAGCATTAAGTGGGGAGAAGGTGAGGCAATTGCAACAGCATTTGGGCAAGGCAAAAGTAGACATGGAGCGATGGTGAATGGTGATTGATCCAATGCAGCAAAAGCGGGATGTGGCCCAACGAGTGATCACTACACCAAGAGTGAAAAAGTTGGTGGAGAATGTGTTTGTGGAAATGCACTGGATGAAAAAGGTACACTGGGAGGCCACTTATTGGATGGGATGTTAGTATCAGGCATTCTCAAATGAGGATAGGTGAGAGATGCGATTCATAGATAGGGAATTTACACAACTGCTGAATGCACAATTATATGGTGGGAGGTTTCTAATTCCCATGGATGGAGTGTGGGTACGTAGAGGATTGACACTAGTGGCTTTGTCCTCTGGAGCTAGGCCAGAAGAGACACCATTGATTGGACACCTTGTCTTGCCAACTCCCCCGGGGAGGCTAGAATAAATGATCCACTAGAAATTGTTTGAATGTAATGTTGTCATTGCCGTTGTAGGAGAATACAATTTTTATGCTTGTTGTTGTGGCAATCAAATAGACAATAGATGTTGATTGTAATGCATCATCATGTGTGTTTTTTGTATTTTCAGAATATATTTAGATGTTTTGCATTTTGTAGAATATGTAAATGTTTTTGTATTTTTGATAGGTATTTGAATGTTTTTGTGTGTTGTGAAAAATATTGGAACGGTTTTAATCTTAGTAAAAGTGGGAAAAATATGATCCTTATAGTAAGGATAATCGTTATTGGTAGGCGAGAATGTCTATGTAGGCTCATAATGAAGAAGGAATATAGATTTATGCAATATATAGGGAGCCACAATGTGTAAGGCATAATTCTACGTATGTTAATAGTCGTTACAAACAATTTTAAGACCAATGTTGGGATATTCCTCTAGGTATGTGTCAAGACAGAGGTTTACGAGGCCTATACAAAAGTGTTTGGGGCTAAAAAGGTGCTAGAGCTTTCCAAAAAGGACACTTGGGCCTTGAAAAAGGTGCTTGAAGGGCCTAAAAAAGGTGCTTTGGGCTTGAAAAGGCTCTGGAGGGGTCTAAAAAGGACACTTGGGCCTTGAAAAAGGTGCTTTAAGGGCCTAAAAAGGCATTTTGGGCCTAAAAAGGCACTAGAGTGTTCCAAAAAGGACATTTGGGCCTTGAAAAAGGTGCTTTGGCCTAAAAAGGCACATGAGGGGCTTGAAAAAGGCACTTGAAGGGCTTAAAAAGGTGCTGTGGGCCTAAAAAGGCACTGGACAGGTTCGAAAAGGACACTTGGGCCTAACAAAAAAAGCACTAGAGGGGAAGCTAAGCTCTCACACTTACGCTTACTTATTCTATGCCCTTGGTTGAGTGAGGATGAAAGAGTTTGACAGATATTTGGGCTTTTAAGATAGCATTGATATATTTGTTGAAGGGGGCTAGACTAATTGCGGCCATTGCAACATAAATAAGATTAATGATCTATTGGGAATTGTTGCTCGTAACAAGAGGAAGAAAACAAGGGCACCTCTTATGCTATTTGCATTATGCTAGATTTTCCAAAGTCTAGCGAAATGTTTCAGGATGTTACTACGCTACTTCTTAATATTGGCGAGGTGTGTCGGGTTCAAAATATTTTATGTCCTATTGTATAGCCTAATTGAGCTAAAGTGAGGTAGGATTTGACAAGAATTTTGGGGTGTTGTTAATTTTTTGAGTGTTTATGGCCATGTTCAATAATTATGACCCCCTTTTGAATGCTTTTAGCAAAATTTGAATTTTTTTGACAATGTTGGACAATTTTAAATTTTTTTTGGTAATTTTAGGCAATTTTTGAATTTTTTTTGTAATTTTAGGCAATTTTAAATTTTTTTTAGTAATTTTTGGCAAATTTTGAATTTTTTTTGGTAATTTTAGGTAATTATTGAATTTTTTTGGTAATTGGAAATTTTTGAATTTTTTTGGTAATTTTAGATGATTTTTGATTTTTTTTTTTTGGTAATTTTAGGCAATTTTTGAATTTTTTTGGTAATTGTAGGCAATTTTTGAAAATTTTGGTAATTTTAGATGATTTTTGAATTTTTTTGGTAATTGTATGCAATTTTTGAATTTTTGTAGTAATTTTAGATGATTTTAGAATTTGTGGGAGTGGAATGAGGATGTGAGTGAGACTTGTTGGAATATGGGGGTAACCAAGGCAATGCGAGGCACCTAAAGAGGCAAGGAGACCAAAATGGGCCAAAAGGTAGGAACATGGGCATGGATGGCTATGTTTGGGACACGGGGGGTAATGTAAGGAGTTTGGGACATCAAATGGGTCGAACAAGGGCTAAAATAAGCATTGGTGATCGTTGGTCAAGGTGGATAGATGAGATGTGCATTGATTTTCCTACAATTCATGTCTATGGTATCTCAATACATAATTAGACTTCTTGTTTTTTCGAGTTTGTTGTGCTCCCCTTTGTTGATGTGAACTACATCTGATGCTAAAGAACCATGAAACTATGACCCCCAAGTTGGGTATATGTGAGATTAACTTGACTGTGCTGGATGAGCCTCAAACAAGCGAAATGTGTCCAGAGGCGGTTGCTTGAGGGCTATCTTAACTATTTTTTGGCAGTGAAGGACTTGTGTTGTTCAAGGTTTTTTTTTTTTTTTTTTTTTGATATTTTCTAGTGTTTTTGATTTTTTTGATTTTTTTGATGTGTTTCTCAAGGCTCTAAACATAAAATCTCTTGAGATGAATGCTATTGATGGGTTCTACTAAGTTTGTGCCATCACAATCTAAAAGTCTATAAGTACCAGTCATAAAGGACTCCATGATAATGTAAGGACCAATCCAATTGGCTTCCCACTTTCCTTTCTTTTTCTCTAGCCACTTGATTCTTAGGGTTTTCTTGGAGAACTAGGTCACCAATCTAAAAAACACAAGGTTTGACCTTTTTATTGTAATGTCTTGATAACCTATTCTGATACACTTTGAGGTGTTCATGTGCTGCATGTTGATGTTCTTCTAACAACTCTAGCTACTCTAGATAGGCCACTCTGTAAGCATCATCTGACAAGATGTCCTGAAGAGTAACTCTCAAGGATGGGATCTCAACTTCTAAAGGAAGAATGGCTTCACAACTATAAACCAAGGCGAAGGGTGTCATGCCTGCAGGTGTCCTGACACTCATCTTGTAGGCCTAGAGGTTAGGGTTTAACTATAAGTGCCAATCTCTACCAATATCATTGACGGTTCTTTTGAGGATGTTGATAATGGTTTTGTTGGTGGCCTCTGCTTGGCCATTGCCTTGGGGATGATAAATTGATGAGGAGTGGTGTATAATGTGAAACTTTTCACATAATTCATCAATTATTTGATTTTTAAAGTACAGGGCATTGTCCATGAGAATGGCATGGGGTATGCCAAACCAAAAAATGACGTGGTTTAGAATGAAGGAAGAGATTTGTTTTCCCATAGATTTGGCAAGTGGCACTGCTTCAACCCACTTGGTGAAGTATTCTATGGTGGTGATAATTAATATATGTCTACTAGAGGATGGTGGATGGATGACTCCAATTAAATCAAAGCCTCACTGATAAAAAGGCCATGGTGTGGCTAAAGGGTTGAGCTCTTGGGTTGGTGCATGGACAAGGTTGCAATGGATTTGACATTTTTTGCAAGTTTTGACATAGTCAACAGAATCCTTTTCCATGGTTGGCCAAAAATAGCCCATCCTAAGAATCTTCTTTGTTAGTGTGAACCCACTGGAGTGTGACCCGCAAATTTCTACATGGACTTCCTGTAGAGCAACTCTAGATTCATCCTTTTTGAGACATCTAAAAAAAGTACCATCAAGACCTTTCCTATACAACATATCGGCCACCAAAGTGTAATGTGAGGTTTGTTGAATGAAATTTTGTTTTTAGTTACATGAGAGGTCAAACAGAATGGTATTATCATAGAGGTATGTGATGATGAGGTTATACCAAAGGGAATTGGGAGTGTCTAAGTGGAAAATAATAAGGGAATTAGGTTGAGTAAATTTGGGTTGAACTAACTCTTCTACTAAGAACTCATACCACTTGTGCTGCTCTGTGAGCTGGAGTAAGGAGACCAAGGTGGCCATAGCATCTGCTACTCTGTTCTTCTCTATGGGAATTTGTTCAAAATTAATATGAATGAAACATGCCTTGAGTGTGTCAACCATATGTTTGTAAGGTAATAACATTTCATCTTTGGTCTGATAAGTGTCGGTGACTTGATTGATGATCAATTGGGAGTCTCCATAAACCTCAAGTGTTGTCAGTTTCCATTCTAAAGCTAGCTTGAGACCCAAGACAAAAGCCTCATATTCTACCATATTGTTGGTGTAGGGGAACAACTTTTAAGACTTAGGGATTGTGAAACCTAGTGGCACGATGAACAAGATACCAATGCCTAATCCATGGTGTGTGTAGGAACCATCAAAATAGAATTTCCACATTACTAGCTCTGTTTGAAGAATGTGGATATCTAGGAAATTCTCTAGGATAGGATTTGAACTCTCTATAGGTGTATCTTCTAATTGATCAACAATGGCCTATCCCTTGATTGCCTTCCTATCAACATACTCAATGTCAAACTCACTTAGGATCATCACCCATTATGCAATCAATTGATTAGTACTATTTTGTTGAGAAGATATTTGAGTGATCCAATTTTGGATATGAGCTTGAATTTGTGTTAGAAGGTAGTGACATAGCTTTTGGGAAGTAAAAAAACTATGGCTAGACAAGCCTTTTCAATAAAAGATTAATTGAGCTCATAATTGACCAAGGTATGACTGATGTAATATATAGCCTATTCTTTTCCTTGGTCATTTTATTGCTCCAAGAGGGCTCCGATTGATTTATCCATTATAGAAATTTACAGTAACAAAGATTTGTATGGTACAAGAGGTACCAACACAAGCAGATTCATCAAGTAGGTTTTGAGTAAGTCAAAAGCCTTCTAGCATTGGTCATCCCACTTAAAATTTATATCTTGGAGTAGCAAGTGTGTGAAAGGTATAAATTTTTCTACCAACTAATAAATGAACCCACGAATTGATTGAAACCTACTTTGAAGAGAGCATAACTAACTCAGGTCCTTTGGAGGTGGCATACTGATTATGGCTTGTACCTTTTTGGGGTCAACTTCTATCTTTTTAGCTAAGACAATGTATTGTAGGAGCTTGCCTGATTTGATGCCAAAAGTACATTTCTTGGGGTTGAGCCTAACTTTGAATGCTTCTAGGTAGGTGAATATCTTGGCCAGTATGGGAAAATGTTCTTCTCAACTATGGGACTTGGTGAGGATGTTATCTACATAATCTTCCATAAAGATATGCATCATATCATGAAAGATAGTGGTCATAGCTTGTTGATAGGTAGCCCCAGCGTTCTTTAGCCCAAAGGGAATTACATTCCAACAAAACATGTCCACACACAAGTAAAAGCTATTTTCTCTTGATCTTCTGGTGCTATCCTAATCTTTTGGTGTCAATGTTGGGAAGGGGGAAATCATCTTTGGGACATGCTTTGTTTAAATCTTAGAAATTGATGTAGATGTGTATGCTGCCATTCTTCTTTGATATGGGAACAATGTTGGATATTCATGATGCATACGCCAAGGGCTAGATGAAATTGGTGTTGATTAACTTTTCTAACTCTGCTTTAGCTAAGAGAGCTATATGGGGATGCATCTTTCTAAGCTTTTGTTTTATTGGCTTGGTCTCTGATGAAATGTTGAGATGATGGAGGATTAAGTTTGGGGCTAAGCTGGGCATGTCTGCATAAGACCAAGCAAAGTTTATCTATCTTTCTTCAAAGAAGTGAATGAATGCCTTTCTTTCTGTTGGTGCTCAAAATTGTAGCCCAAATTTTTAGCACTATTGAGAAAATTGAGCCCTTTAAATGCTTTAAAATGACTTTGTACCCGTCTACCAATTTGAGCCCCAAGAGGTGTTTAGTGCTTCTAACACCTTTAATTTAGTGCATCCACATGTTCCATGATGATAAAATGTCATTCTGAGTCATTTGGTGAAGTCCTATTCTGAGCAAATTTCAAATATGCATTTTACCCTGTGTCAAATAGTGACAGGAGACCCTATTTGCCAGTGAATATCTCACACCCAGAAATGTTTCATGACTTGCCACTTTGGGACTATTTAGTCTCCATACCTGAGAACCTATGTTTCAGATTTTGAGTTATTTCAAGTTCGTTTGATTAGGTTTTAAACACGATTCCAAATGCAATTTCTATCTTTTTACTGGTGTCAGCATTTACAGATTGTCAGTACCACTGTTTGTGGCATTATAATTCCTAATATGTGATTGGTAAGATCAAATGGATTATACTACTATATTGCCCTCCAAAATACTCCAAGTGTGTCAGTTTGCAAGTCTTGACGAATCCGTCTGCACACTTTTCTAGGTTCATTCCATTTGCAAAAAATGTTTTCTGGCAGTGCTTCCAGTTTGCGAAATCCAAGTAGCCCACTTTGACTGCTTTCCATTTGAGCCCATTTATTCATTATGAGCCCAAATCGCAGATTCATATTGTCCTCATGACAGAGAACCAATGCCCCAGTTTTCATTTCCCCATGTGCTCATTTACCCAATTTTCAAAGCCAATTCCAAACCCAGTTTATTACTTTCTGACATGTTTTCATGCAGGTGATTTTGAGTGGTCAACTTTGATGAAGAATATCTTTTGACTGGGAATTCGTAATAAGACAAGATTTGACAGGGTGAAAGTATGTGGAACACAGATTTAGTGTGCCAAATTTCAGAGCCCGGTTAGAGGTTCGAATTAGTTTTTAAGGCCAGTCAAAGGATCCTCTAGCATTAAATTGGCAAGTTGCAAATAAGATGTAAAATGAGTTTCAATTGATTTTTCGGTAATCAAACTTGTACCTAATCAGTACCAGATGGTTAATGGATCAGTTACAAATGTAAGTTGTTTGGAAACAATTTTTTTTTTTAGCCGAGCCCACTTTGAGGCCCGACCAATTGCATTAGATTGAATAGAAATGTGAGGGTATGGACATTTTAATTTTTTTTCCATGCTTCTTTTTCATGGTTACAATATTGGTAGGAAGAAGATGAAGAGAATCCAAGTTTTCATGATAGTGAGGGGAGTCCATGTTTGAAAGAGAGTTTGCACCAATGTTCTAGTCAATAAAAACTATTTGAATTGGAAGATCAAATTTAGTGGCGACCCTAAAGTAAGAAGTGGGAGCATTTGGTGGTGGAGTGTTACACTATTAGATGGGATAAAGAAAAACATTTTCAGGCATTGTGTGAATTTAGGGCCCATCCAGCAGTAGTAAGGCTTGGGATCCAAAAGTGAGTAGCATTAGAAGGTGAATAAATTGCAAGGATTTTGGGTGGCCTAATCCTTGGAAATGCAAGGGGTTGTCAAAGAGAAATAGAGTAATTAGAGAAAGAGATGAGAAATCACAAAGAATTGAGAGGAAGGTGAAAGGATTGAGACAATCAATTGACGTACTAAAAAAAATGAAATAAAAGCGTAGTTTATGCCAATTAACCATTTGAACATATTGTAGGAGTAGGCACTAGATTCAACCTCAAATCCTTGTCTACACCTTCAATTCACCTACCAATACCCACTTATTCGTCACTTTAAATTCTTCTTTTGCACATAGATTTGGCCTTGAATCCCTACACCCAAATTGGCTAAAGTGCTTATCTCTTATAAAAAAGAACAACTCCTAAAGATTAAAGTGCTGTGCATGAGTGGAGGAGGGGTATTTTTCATGGTAGGGGTGGCTTATTGTATAAAAGCTCACAGGAATCCACTAACAATAGAAGAGTCGATAGGGTACTCACATTACAGGATATAAAGAAACCTGCCAAGCACATCAAACCATAAAAGAGGCAACAAAGACGGCACAACCATCGTATGAAGAAAGCGACAAGATGAAGCTCCGAGCAGCTGCAAGAAAGAAGCTGACAAGCAACAAAGGAACACCGACACATTAGAAAGGAATCACCAAATAGAGAAGAAGTCGCCAGCTAAAGCAGAGGAGAGCTCACGTAAAATGAAAGCACTGTCAATGCATGAGAAGGTTTGGAACAACAACAGAGGTCACACATCAAAAGACCATGCCAGTACAAAGATCATCCACGTAGGGGCAGTCATAGTGCACAACAAAGGATATAACAAGCAGTTTTGTCCCATATTTGTTGTGTGGGGAAAATTATTGTTTTTTAAATACTCTAACAAGTGAAAATAATGTGTCTTAAAAGACACACGGATTTTGAAGCCGTGTTCATGCATGTGAACCCACCACTCCAACTGACTAGCTAGAAATATGCAATAAATTTTGACAGAATATACCAAGCGGTAGGGTCGGTGACGTCAACAAATATGAGGTTGCCAAAAAATTCAAAGATCTAGTGCCTCGCTACCTTGCTAGTAGGGAAATTCTAGGACTTTTGACTAGCGATATAGCGAGGTCGCCAAAAAACTCCAAAATCTGATGACAGACCAGAGAGCACGTGGGTCCCACTTGGGTACGCAGGGGCGAATCAGGTAGTGATAAGTGTCAATTTGCAGGGTGTCTAGGGTGAGTCAGTGATGACGTGGAGTTCCTAACAAATCACAAGGTGCCACATGGCACAAATTTTGAGGTAAGTTGATGTGGAAAGCAAGTCTAGCAGAGGCACTAGATCGTGCCACTTGGCAGATCTGAGGGTCCTCGCTATGTCGTTAAGAAGAAGCTGCTCACCTGTTAATATAGTGAGATAGCGACACTGACATGGCATGCTAACATAGGGTGACATATGGCACCCACTGTGTAGGATCAAACCAATCAGAATGTGCCATGTGGCACTGGTCAAACCTAGGGTTGACCCCAAATTTAGAGGAGAGGAGAAATTTGGAAAATAATAAGAATTTTTTTTTAAAAATTACTTTAAAAAAAAAAATGTGCACGTCAAATCATTTTTAAATTTAAAAAAGGTCATTTTCCAAAGTTTCAAGATTAGGCATTTTTAAATTTGGAAAATTTAAAATTCAAGATGTGCAGAGTTGAGTTTCTACCGAGAGGGGCAATTTTCAAACTGAGATTTAGTGCATTTCCTGTAATCAAAATATGTGATGTTATATATTGCCGAAATTGTGAGAATCTGAATTTTTCGATTCTGGAGTTAGATTTTGCATAGGTAGCAATGTGTTCGAGCTATACTAGGTTTTCTCCCAGGTTCCCAAATTGTAATTGTATTCAGGTAATCAAAGATCAAAACTGATTTCTAACATATTAATGACCTGAATATGGTTAAAGGGCAGTGAAAATGCAGTTAAGGTCAAATTCTGATAAGATCTAGTCAGTAAAAACTCAATTTTCATTGGCATTTTCATGAAGTTTTCAGATATTTTGGCGACTCAGCAAGTTTTCATCATTCAGAAATAGACATTTGCAAATCAGTTGCAAGAATTGATGAAGACAAAGATCAGATAAAAGGGGAGAGAGATTAGAGAGAGTCTTTTGATTGCAAAGGAGGGAATTTCAAGTGGACACACATCATCTTCAGATCAGATCCGAGAATTTTTTCTTTGCTATATCTTTCTTTTCTTTCTCTATTGTTGTTGTTGGCAATTTTTCTTTGGGTAATACCAGTAAGGTTCTAGTTCTACTATTGAAACCAGGGGTTGTTGATGGTTTTTCTTCCTGTCTATTGAGCTGAGCTCTAGCAGTGAAGGCCACACACCTGTTTATGTGCATATTTTCATTTCATTGTCATGTATTGTTATTTTGATGTACTAGAATTTGATGCTAGATCATGTGAATTGTTTAGAGTTTCATTTTGTGTTACCAGTTTGTGTATTTAATCTTTCCAGGGACAAATACAAAGGGGGATTTACATGAATTATCTGAGTTCTCTTATCCTGTCTCCTAATTCTTCATGTGTTAGTAACTTTGGGATTAAATTGATAATGTTCATTTGATTTAAGGCATCTTGGATGAGTTGTATGTCAGATCTTTGTTGCTTTTGACTCAAGCATTCAAGTAAATGCTTCATCATTTTGGTAGGGTTCCTCGGTGCATGAAGGGGATATTGCATAAGTATGGGATTTGGGGATTTTAGTTGATAAACTTGATTGTAAGGCAAACAAGTTAGGTCATCCTGCTGGTAATGACTCTATGTTTCAATGGATAAGGTACTGATCACTAAATTAGATACAAACTGATATGAATGTTATTTGTACAAAATCTTTTGAATTTTTCATGTCTTGTAGTGGGCTAAAAGGAATTAACCCTCATTCAGCTTATGAATGTCGTAGATTTGCATTTAGCTACTGTAGATTTGTGTCATTTCATGAGTAGTTAGGAGATATAAGGGGTTTCATCTATAGTAAATAGATTCAGGGATATGTTTTTGCATTTTTACAGTATCAATTGAATTTGAGGTCTACCCGCCTAGGTTTAGCAGAGCCTGAAGTAGAAGAAGGGTCATGCCTTATAGTTGGCCCGGTGTCCGAAATGGCATGTTGAGAATGGGAGTTAGCTGCCCCTAGATATGTCATATTCTCATGGGGATAATTGAAAACCCTCAAGCATTTTCAAACACCAACACTTTCCTCTGTGCTTAAGGACTGTGCCAAGTAAATGACCCTTGGTTTTTTCTCTCTGTCAATGTTGACTAGTTTTGTTGGTTCAATCAAAATAGAAGATCTTTCCTCAGAGTGTTCAAGTAAGGTATCAATTACCCCATTTGTGGGTGCTACAGTTGGGTTTTCACCTCTAGATGTGTCTCTTCTATTTGTTTCTATTTTTTTTCTTAAGATCAGCCACAACTTGGTAGTGATCATTGAGGTTGTGGAATGCTTGAACTATTCTAGTGTGACTGAGGTAATTGGTACCAGACTTGACTATATACCTTTCTTCTATTCTTGAGATGGTTCAATCACATTAAGGTAGATGAAGACTTCACAATCAGTGTTAAAATGAGTGACATGGTGAAGCTTAGTTGTATCCTAGTTAATGAGTTTAGGATGGACTAATGGTAGTGATTCATAATATGGAAAGGGTTCGATAGGGTTGAAAGACATGATTTCATTGGATGGCTCATACACTGTATCTATTAGATCTATGACATGAGCTTCTTCTAGAGTGTCTAGAAATATAGAGCTTGTGAGAGGCTCAAGGTAGTCATCTTCAACTTCTACTAGAAAGAAGTCAAGGATTAGGGTTTGAAATTGAAACCCTTCAACATGTTCATCATCTTCTAAGATGCTTTGTTGTACCCTGATTCTCGGTGAAGTGGGTCTCAGACTAGAGGTTGTTCCTTGTGTAGACAAACTATTAGACGTGGGTATCTAAACAACATCACATTCTTTATTCTGAAGAGACTCCTTGGATAATGATTCAAATTCCCATTTAGTGGAATCGTCATCATTTTCATTATTAGAGGCATTGATAGATGGTTCTTTTATGGGATGTGAACTTGAGAGGGATAGATTCAGATTTATGATGTATATTGTTTTCTGGCTATAACCATCCTTTTGTTTAGCTACCCACACCAAGGTGGAAGAGAAGGAATCACTATGCTTAGAATGAGCTTCAAAAGAGGTTAGTGTCTTATCTTATTCATCATATCCTACCCCTATTTTGGACTTGTTGGACCTGAATTGTGCCATTAGAGGTTCAACGATGCCTATCCCTTTCCCTAAAGGACCATCTCTCATGTATCCCATCTTTGTCATTAGGTCAAAACCTTTTCCATGTAGGTGGGGGGAGATGTCAATTTTTTGTTGACTGATTTTTTCCATTAAGTTTGGAGGTGTGCCACTCGCTTTGATAAAATGTGCATGATAAGGCTTGGTGGATGATAGTTTTCCATGAGATCTCAAAGAAATTGGGGGATCAAATAGGGAGATTGAGTACTCACACACCCCTTTTCAATGCAATTTACACTTTCTATCAAATTCTTTCATCATTCTATCCATTTCTTCATAGTATGATAGTTTAGGGTCTTTGGATGATGATGGTGGAGGAATGGAAGGACCAGAATAACCCACTTTCTCTTTACCCTTAGTTGATGTTGATGAGTGGTTGTTGTTTCGGTCGGTAGAGCATGTATTGTCTGTAGATGTGGACTGGCTAATGTCATCTGTCAGTGTGCCAGTTTGTTCCCTGTTGTGAGGGATAAGGGAATTACAGTATTGGGAAAAGTGTTGATCTCCTAGAATGGTCACCTCTTGACCCATGTAAGGAAATTTAAGACACTGATGATAAGTGGAAGGAATAGCCTGCATATCATGAATCCACAGTCATCCCAACAGGATGTTATAAGTTAATTGTAGGTCTAAGACCTAACAAATGGTCTCTTTCACAACTGGTCCTACTTTGATTGGTAGAATAACCATGCCTTTGGAGGATCTTTCCTTGTCGTCATAAGCTTTGATGGTAATTTTCTTTCTTGGGTTGACAACATCCTTTGTATACCCTTAGGTTTTTACTAAATTGAGTGTACAAATATTGAGGCTTGCTCCACCATTGGCCAATGCTCTCTTAACTCTATTTCTATGGATAAAGACTTCAATATGAAAAGGAAATTTTTGTGGCAAGATGAGAGACTTGTCATCTTGGTTTGAAAAGGATACATAGTAAGGGGCAACTAGGTTGCTAACCATGTTCTAAAATCTACTCATATCCAGGTCATTTGGTACTAAGGCTTTGGTGAGTATTTCTTTATGCTCCAGGGAAATTTGTAATAGTTCAAAAATGGAGATATGGGCCAGAGTTTTAAGTAATTGGTTAACTAGGTTGTATTTGGTCAAGGAGGAGCTTGTAGCTGCATGATCAAGATTTGTCACATATCCTACTAGGATATTTTTAGAGGCTTGGCCTCAGGTAATGATGTTTGAGGATTGTTTTTTCTTTTTATCTTTAACTATGATGACACTTACAATGTCATCAAAGCCAACAATCATGTTAATGGTATTGTAATAATGATGCACATAATTAACCTTAGTGTGAGGGGGTGCATTCTAATTGGCTTTGGAGGATTCACCCTTTTCATGACTTATGAAGGGGTTCTTGAAGGCTGCATGATCTTCATTATTGCTAAGGTTGTTTACTTCAATGACCCCATCATTGATTAATTTTTGGATTGCTCCCTTAAGGGAAAAACAATTATTTGTTAAATGCCCCTTGTTTTGATGGTAGGCAAAAATATGCTTGTCATTCCACCATTTTACTTTGACTTGGGGTTCATAGGGTTTGGCCTTAGGAAGTACAATGAGCTCATCAGTCAAGAGGGTTTGCAAGGCACTCTTGTAAGACACCCCGATAGGAGTATACACCTTAGGTATATTGGAGGATTGATATCTGTGGGGAGGAGGATCTTGATTGTAAGAAACTTGTTGATTGGTCATTGAGGGGCTTTCCACATTGTGTTGATAGAATGGGCAGGCATTGTCTTGTTGGGGTGCGTTTGGGTTAGTGTTGTTAACAACAGGATATGATTGATTTAGATGCGATTGGGTTTGAGTTTTAACATGGTTGGCTTAAACCATCCCATCATTAATGGTGTTCTTGTTGGTGTTGCTCCACCATGAATTTTATTTATTAGTTGTCCAACCAGAGGAAATATGAGTCTGTGTGGAGTTATTTGAAAAGACCTTACCATCTTTTGATAGTTTGATGATGTCATTATTTAGTAAGGTCTCTTCTACCTTAGCAAAATTTTCTAAGGTAGTTTTGAAATCTTTGGGCCCTTGGAGTTGGAGCCAATAATTCATTAGTTTGGAGAGACTATTAATGAATATGTCTATCTTCTCTTTGTTGGGTATGTCTCTATGATACTTAGTAAACATGTGTCTCCACCATTGCAAGAAAGTTTTGAATGACTCACCAAGAAATTTTTTTCTGTTGCATAAGTCAATCATTGTAACTTCCTTTTTGATATTGTAGGAATATTGAGAGATGAAAATGGAAGCTAATTGGTCAAAGGTTTTGATATTGGAGGGTAGCTTGGAGAACTGCTCCATGGCTTGCCTGCCAAGGCTTTTAGGGAACAATCACATTAGGTACATCATGTCATGGATAAATTCCATACTTAGGGTATATAATTGTCTGAGGTGGTCTTGCAGATCTAATGTGCCAAAGTATTTATCATATTTTAGTATTTGTACATTTTGTGGGAAAGACGTGAAGGTAATGTTCTTATCAAAGGGGAGAGGACACACCTTTTCAAGGCTGAATTCCATAGATTGTGTCTTTCCTCTCTTCATTCTTTCCATTTCCATTTGGAGGTCTTGTAGTTTTTGTGTGATAACCTCTAGGGGTGACTCTTCTTCATCTCATTTCATGTTGGTCACATCAAAATTGGATGGTAATTTTGCACCTTGTTGTGCTAATGCTAGTATACAATGCTCCTTGTATTTCTCGAGTATCTTGTCCATGATATCGACAAGTTTAGGATTTTGTTGAAAATATTTGATTTTAGTTTCAATAATCCTATCATCCCATATGTTAGATGAACCCATGGTGGCTAAGGATTCTAAATTTTTATTGAACAAGGGTGATTCGTGAATAATTGCATTCTGTGAGCAATCTGTTGTTGTAGTGGGTTCAAGGAGATTTAGAGGTTTTGTGTATTTGATGATTTTGCCAGTTATTCTAGCAATCACTTGTATAGGTGATCATTTTAGTTTTGTCACTATAATTGTCTTATGCAGTGGCATGAAAATGTGAATTGGATTCCTTTAGTTTTTGGGCATTTTTGGAATGTGAGAGTTTCTGTTGATTGCGATTTGTTTATACTAACAAGGTAGATTGGACAAGGCATTTTCCAATGTTGATAGGATGAGTTTCATTTTCATGAAGTTAGGTAAGGGATAGATGTGTGTCTCTAAACATTTGTGGCTTGATGTGCAAAATGAATCAATGATAATTGTTGGGTTGATAATGATGTTTGTAGCTCTGCTTGTTTCAAAAGGTGTTTTCGATTAGGTATGGAATTTCTCAGACTTTGTAAAATACCAGCAAGGAAAAGGGTATCCAAATTTGTCATTTTTTCACAAGTATACACCTATACATGGCCTCTATTTTATGTTTTTGCTTAGATGTCTCACAAGAATGGTCAAATGCACTATTTAAATGCTCAGATGCACTGTTTGAATTGTCTTATGCACTATTTCATGAATCAGATGCATTGTTTTACTGGGCAAATGTACCATTTAAAGGCTCAGATACACTATTTTATAGGAATATGTGTTATAACAAAGATCATAAGCATTACAGGGATGTTTAGAAGTGCTATTTTATGTAGTATATGCACTGCTTTTAGGATTATTCAACAATTTTCTCATCTTGGACTTGGTTTCTTGATACTATTTTGAAGTTTGTCTTTTTGGAAGGATTGTGATCCACATTGGTGTTTTTTATTAAGTTTTAAAGCATTTCCAAGCACAATAGCAGTGAAACCAAAAAAAAATGTAAAAACTACACGCACCTAGAAAATGGAAGAAAATGGCTTCCTAAGAAGGTTATCTAAAGCCGGTGACTAGTGGGTCTGAGTTTTTATCCAACTATGTTTGAATTTACCTCTCTTATGACAAAGAGCTTCCCACCAACACTAAGGAGGTTTGGTGCAATTCCTTATAGGTCACTTGAGGAAGGCTATATTCTAAACATGGGTGGCTTGCATTCAATTGAGAATACAAGATTGGGAAGCAATCCCTCTCACTAGCCCTACTAAGGTAACTCAGGAGGTAGCGTTTCTATGGCTACATAATCCTACCTAGTGAAAAGCAAGAAATGGAAGTCACAAATAGGTTTGGGAATCTGATCACTCGAGAAGAGTGAGAGCATAGCCATACTGTTTTGGCTCCCCAAACACAACAGACACAAAGTTTTAATCACCAACTCTTATACTATTAAAAATAGAGGGGCTCCTAGTTACGTTGTGTGTGGATTCTTTCCTTGTTCAATTCTAACTAATCTTTATAGAAGGTCAGGCATTCTGATCAACTTGAAGGAGTTGAGAGCATATGCCTACTTCTGTTTTAGATTAGTGAGATTGAACGCTTCTATTAAGCTATGTTTGGAAGTTTGAAATGCCACACTTTATATTAACAAGAGCTGAGATCCACTTACTTGATTTGGAGCTAGCAAAGGCTAGGAACTTCTAGGAGTGTCTTCGTACTCGTCACATGCTATCTACAATCTGAGAGCTTTTTATTAACTTAGAAGGGACCTATAAGCAAATGATATTGGAATATGGAAGTTAGATTTAGGAAACTGTAAATGTTACTAGATGCACTACAGAAATACTCATGCATTATCAAAAGCCTTATATGTGTTATTTAATCTAGCAATGCACAATAATAAAATCAGATCCACTGTAAGACACTTTGTATGCACTTCAAAAATCATTAAATGCATTACAGAAAAATGTAAATGCATGACTGAAAACTTTGAAAGTGTTGTAGAAAGATGTAAATGCATTATAGAACAATTTAAATGCACTTTAGAGAGATTAAATGCATTAAAAAAGAGTTTAGAAGCATCCAAATATCTCTCAAAAGCATTATAATAGAGCTCAAAAGTGTTAAAAGATTCAGATCCGGCCCTTATGTGTTCAAGGAAGACTTTGAGATGTTGTTCTTACTGATATGAGGCCTCCCGAACACTACAAAACCTGTATTCAGTCAGATCTACACAAGAGAATAGAAAAAAAACACAAATCTATACTAGAAATGAAAGATTAGATTGAAAAATTTGATAAAAGAGAGGCTTTTGGTTCAAGCCCCATGGTGGGCACCAATTTGTACATGGTGTGAATGCATATTCATGAAACTTTAACGTAGAATATAGATAGATTAATAACGAACTAGACTAAACCCAATATATCATCATCAGAATATAATCTCTACGAGTGTCTCATGTTTCCCTAACTACAAATACTAAAATAGCTCTCAAACCAACATCTTAGTGATAGTTCTAGAATGGAACTATGCTTAGAATGTAAGTCTACTACAATGCATGCAAGATCTATGCCTATAATGTAGAGTATATAAAAATAACAACTCTTAAAATGCTATGACAATGGGCATACAATGATCTAACATGTAATAAATGATGCTAAATGACATAAAAACAATGCTAAAATGCTATGAATTTTCTTGAATGATGATGCTAAAATGATAACACAGAATGTGCCTATAGTGCAGATGCCTAAAACCTGGGTCCTTTGCCTTTTGGATTTCCCTCCTATTTATAGGATTTCAAAAGGGGTTGGGGTAAGAATCACGATTTTCACCTTTGACTAATGGGTGAAAGTGAAACTAAAAATATTTCATAAGAGACTAGGAGGAAGAGTCCAACAAACTTCATTTTGAGGATAATTGAGGATATTTCTAATTCTTTTAAAATGAAAAAGAGAAAATTTCAATTTTGTGAGGATAAATGATTTTTTTTGTTTCAATAATTGTCTTATTTATTCTCAACACTTTGTCTTTTTCCTCCTTTTTTGAATTTGAATTTTTTTCTCCTCTTTTAAAGTTGATTTAGGTCTTGTCGATTTGATAGATAATTAATGACCTAATGTGATTTTTGAGTTGAAAGTTTGTTGTGTTTCTTTTGATTTTCTCTTTAATTTGCACTGATTGATTAGAATTGCATGATTTAGGTCTTTACCAATTTTTGGGTGTCTACACTAACCATACGGAGTTTTCATGTATTCTACTAAGAACTATCTTAATCCACTCTATCTTGCATATGTTAGGAAAATCTAGGGCATGGGTTAACTCTTTTCTCTCTACAATTTTGTTTTCCTCTTTCAACACTTTGTTTTCACACAATTTTCCATACAAGTCTTTGATTTCCATGTCTCATATACTCCCTATCTTACAAGTGTAGCAACAACTTACACCTTGTATTATTAAAACTTTTGCTGGAATCATATATAACGCACTAGATGGGTCTCCTTTGTATCCAATATTAGGAATTGCCTCAAAATATGGTTGTGCAATCTCATTACTAATCAATTATACATTTAAAACTTCTTTTCCTTCCTTAACCACAACAACAAAAGAGCTAGATGCCATTATAACTATCTAGGGTTTGTGTAAATTCAAACAACATAGCTTGACACATGATAAATACCTTGAAAAATCTAAAGTTTGGTGGTGAGTAGTAGTTGAATCCAGTTTTCAAATGCTTGAATCGATTTCTCCAATTCACCTTATGCTCTTTGTGCTCTCTTCAATCTCAAATGATTGGAAATGAGTTGAAAAATGACCATATAACCCTTGAAACTTTGCAATAAATGCTCAGTGCTTACACAACTATAATCTTGACTCCAATAGTAGTTTTGACTCACTTGGCTTCCATGTAATTTCTACCATGCTTGATAACCACAATGAGCTCGACCAAAACTATCACCTTTGATAGCTCAACATTAACTAAATTTTCACTTGGTAAAAATAGTGAAACTTTTCATGCTTGATAGCAACATGAAAAATTATAGATTTCTTTGAGGTTCTAACTAATAATTTGCATCTTACGTCATGCATATATGATCTTTTTATAACTATATCCTTGGAACTAATGTATAATTGAACTTTGAAATATCAATCCCACACAATATACCTCTTGATTGCCTAGTTGGGGGTGGTGTGATAACTTGATCTATTGAATGAAGTGATCCCATCTGAACTTGATGTGCTATAGTCTTCCTTTTTATTCCGTGTCTTGTTCATCTGCACTTTGACTTCTTCAACATCAACCTTTCCTTTTCCTTTATTGAATTCACTGATATGTGCTTTTGACCTTGTTGGACAATTTTTGCTGATGTGACCAGTCTTGAAACAACTAAAACATGTAGTTTGACTCAACCATCTACTGTAGTCACTTCTAAAATGTATTCTAATGCAATTCTCAACAACATGTCCATACTCTTGACAATAATAACAACTATACCTTGTATTGTAATCCCAATTGTAGGATCTGTCAGTATGGCTTACCTTATCTTGCTTGTTTGATGACCAATTAGGCTTGGATCTACACTCATATGCTCTATGTCCATGCTTCTTACAGTTGTAGTAGTAACCTTTAAAACTTTATGTTCTTGTAGTCTTGGTCTTTCATTCATGTGCTCGATGTCCTTGATTGTTGCACTTATGATAGTTACCCATCAATTTCTTCTTAGGGTTTTGATTTACATTGTTGCTCTTGCAAAAATATTCTGTATGACCTATCTTTCCACAATTATGACAAGTAGGTTTGTAGTTCTTACCTTTTCTGTTTCTTTATTCAACACTTTTAGATGATTCTCCTTCTTTAGTGCTGGTGTATCCCAATCTAGTAATATCATGATTAGATCTAGGAGATCTCATTGGTTTCTCAAAATACTTGATGGCTTCACTAGGTATGTTAATACTTTCAGAAAATTCTTTTTCTCTTTTCAGATCATTTGTTAGTTGTTCATTCTATAATTTCAGGGTTGTGATCTCAATATCCTTTCCATTCAATCCATGATTGGTAATCATCATTTGATTCATTGTCTTTAGTTGCATGTGAACAATCCTATTTACCTCCGATGTTTTCTTTTCCAGTCTATTGGTTAGTATCCTTTTGTCATCTTCAATCATGACTTTGTCTTCCTCAGCTTTCTTTTTCTACTCAGTCACCTCCCATAACGATACTAATTGGACTTCTTATTCTATCTTAAGATTTATGACCTCTTCAATTAGGGAACCATTCTTTTCCATCATATATGCAACTACTACATCAAATTCACTTGAGTTTCCATCTATAAACAATTCAGTAGTGTCTTCCTCTTGGTAATGTGTGTCATTCTCCTCAATAGCTACTCTTTCCTTATTTTAATGAGTAATTGAACTCATCTCTTGCTTCATTGAACTAATGTATGGGAAGCTAGATTTCAATCTTAGTATTCTAAATGGTCTTTCCCAACTTGTAGACTTCCATCTTCAAGACCTTTCCTCAAAGTTGCAAAGATTTCCTTTTCAGAGAACACTACTCTTACACCAATTATTGGAAATACAATAGGGAAAGCAAATTCTGAAGGTGGGGGGGTTATTTAGTTCTTCAAATTATTAACCCTTAAAACACTCACCACACATCCATCTCACAATTTGCATGTAAAATGAAATATCAAACTAAGCATGTTCATCCATAGCATGAAATCAAATAAACATTCAACACATATGACACAAGATATTTGGTTACCCAAAAACCCTCCAATGAGAAGGTAAAACTGGGGTGGAGATGACACCCACAAATCTTCACTATTCTAGTTGTAAAGTGTGATCTACCCTAAACTATGATCTACCCTATTAAAGGCTTACAAGATTGTTAGATCTTACCCTGTCAAAGGATTTCAACACCCTGTTAGAAGTATGCCTAACTAAAGGACTTAAAATTACAATGACGTAAGCACCCTATTAAATAATTTACAACAACCTGTTAGGACTACTCTATTAAGAGATTTGATTGATTCATCTGTTAGAATGTCTCAGCAATGATCCTATGGTTAGCACTCTACTACTAAATAAAAGATCACCTCTTTGCATGTATCTTTGATCCTATTGGATCAGATGTATCACTTGTGTCCTCTAACTTCTTTCCTTTGTTCTCCTCTAACTAATTCTACAATTCATAAGTTGATGATTATCACAACTCCTTAGTCACCATGAATGCTCTATTTGCACATGCAAACTTCTCGCTTCACACATACAATGTTTTAGAGTTTTCCTTCCTTAAGAAGACATAGGTGACTTAGAGTTAGGTATGAATCAATGGTTGTGATTCATCCATTTTTTTTCTTAATCCATCCCTTTAACTAATTGGTTGCATGCACTGCATAGAGATCCTTAATATAGATTCATTCTTATTATCTAGAATCATAAAATAATCCTTAAGTCGACTCAAAAGTGGTTTACATAGAAGTTTGTGCCATTACAAATAACTATGTCCAAAATTGTTTTATTTGACACTTGAAGTCTCTGATGCTCAACATCCACTGTAGCTTCAATGATGTAACTTGGCCTCTGAATGACTCAGCATCCATTGATCACTTGAAATATAAATCACTCGACATCAACTATCTACTCGGCACTTGAGTGACTTAACACTTACTATTTACTTGACACATACTGTATATCTCGCTCGACATACACTATCTAACAAGTTATGCCCAACATACATTACTTTTTCAGTGAGAATTAAGTTCTATCTAGTAAATGATTTAAGTGTATTGTCACTCATATGTCAAAACCAATATGAGATTAAGAATAGGGAGAGATAAGTAGTGCTGAAGTAGAATATTTTACTGAATATTTGAAGACATCCATTATGAGACAAGGAAGCATATAAAAAAGATGAGTATACAGTATAAGGCTAAGGAAAATGTGAAAAAGATGTATAAGGAATTTCATATTGGAAATGAGGTCATGATTTATTTGAGGAAGGAGAGATTTGTAGTGGGTACATATAATAAGATGAAGCTAAAGATGTTTTTACCATGCAAGATAGTAAAAGGGCATGGTTTTGGAAATGCCTATGAAGTAGAGTTGCTAGTTGAACTAAATATTTCACCAGTATTTAACATTTCTATTTTGATAGAATATTATGAAGGAGGTGATGGAGATGAAGTTTTAGATGTATAGTGGATTATTCTAGCATCTACTTCACCTAGAAAGGAGATTGTAGAGATATTGGATAGTTGTGTGGGAAGAAACACAAGTAATATAATATATGAAGAATATCTATTCAAATGGAAAGGGAGGCAAGTGGAGGATTCATCATGGATGACATAGGAGGTTTACTATCTTTATTTTCCCTAACTACCTAAGACTTGACATGGTCACTTCTCAAAGTACCCCAAGTATTTGATGTAGGAGCATCCTAAGTGTAAGATAAATCTTGAATCACCCAAAAATACTTTATTATTTCCAGTTTTTTAGTTTTGTGTTTTCAATAAGGGATATTCTTGCGTAGAGTTTCTATTTGAAGGAGATTGCTAATTTTAGTAAGTTGGTAGTATATGCTCAAATTGTTATAATCTCATATGTGGCAATTCATCTATGACATATCAACCTACTAGATGAGTTTTATTATCATATCATATGTATTGGTGTAGTTATTGAAGATTTTTGGTCTGAATTTTGGCTATCCAAATTTTAGGTCCAATGATGAAAGCCTTAATGGCTACAAAATGATTTGAAACCATAGTTAATGGACACTTACACTGTTAACTATTATAAATCACTAGCTAAGGATTCTAGAATGGGGTTATAAGAACCTATTGAGTCAATGGTTTTCTAGTTATGAATGATGGTCACAACTCTATCTTGCAGATTCTTGTAAGGAAGGTTCTCATGTGGGTTTGCATATTGTAATTCTAAAATTCCACATTTGTAGAAATAATAAGAAGCCCATGACTTTTTCTGTCAATTTTTTTGTTTCTTTGTTTTTGTTATGTGTTGTGATATTAAGGGGAAGACCCTTCATCAGTCATCATCCAAACCATTGAGGATTTCCCAAAAACTAGTGACTTTTAGATTCCAAGGAGTACCTAAGAAGTCTCACTTCATTGACCTCCATTTAACAATCAAAGACACTCAACTCAAGTACATAGAATGGAACACATTTATGGTACTTTGTAACAAACCCCATGAGAGGTTAGAGATTATCATCACCCTCATTAAAAATGGATTGATAAATGTTGCATCATACCCAGTATCAATACAATCCTTAGAGTTGATTATGACCTTGACAAAGCATTAGGTCCTTGATGAAAAGGTCGTTAAGAGTGTCACCAAGGAAATTTTCCTAGACATCTGACTCAATAACATATATAAGGTCTTTCATTTACCTATCTCTAACTAGTACTATAACATCTCATTGTTAGAATGTTTAGAATAATTGAGGTGAATCAATTATCCAAGGTCAAGATGTACAAATTGAAAACACAATTATTTAAACAAATTTAGATCTTAACATTTAGTAGCTCTACTTTTATAGTAAAATTTTAGTAACATAAAATTGTAGTCCACTATCCTAAATATAACAAACTTTCAAAATGTAAACATTAATAGTATATCATCACAAATAACATCCACACAAGTTTAACACTAGGATTTAACGTGGAAACCCAATTTGGGACAAACCACTAACAATGTGCCACTGATCTTTTCACTCTTCTAAAGTATTCTCTATTAGGGTCCAACCCAATTAAAAATTATAAAACACACTGTAAAATGTGATCTTTTTAAAGGATTTAATCACACTATTAGGAGTAGCCTTGTTAGAGGACTTTAGAGCATTCTATTAGAATGCCACCTTGATTAAAGGATTTACATATGATTGTTAGTTTAACCTTGATTAAAGGATTTCAATATTGATACAATTCTTAGAAAGTAATAGTAGGTTTTTATTTAACTCACTTTGCAAATATAGATCTTAGTTTGGCTCAAATGTTGATCTAAAGACTGGCCTTCATTGTCATCTTAGTCTCTGATTCATTCAGAACCCTTCAAGAAATCACACTTCACCTCTTCTCAACTCTTTCTCAACCTTTTGATTAGTTCACCAATTAATAGAATCAACAATTAATCCAACCTTTTTAGGTCAGCCCTTGTACCTCAAATAAGTAATTCTAATATTTTTCTGCTTAAACACCATTTTAGATCTTAGGTTTAGGTCAGATTCATCGAATTCTTTTGATATTTCATCTCTCATTTTTTGTTCTAGAAACCTATCCAAACTTCTCCCTAAATCCTTGCAAAGAAATGCACAAACATATTTTCCCTTGATTTAAATGTTCTAGGTCATCCATACTTATCTTCAACATTCTTTACATATTCCAAGAAATCAACTCTAGCAGACAACACTATGTTCTGTCACTCAGTCATCACTGGGTTACTTGGTCACTACTAACTTTCTTGTTTGACACATATACTATCACTTGGTCAATACTGATCCTTGTCCAACACTATTTCTTCTCAGTATATATTGGGGCTTAGTCAACACTAGCATCACCTGACATATATTACAAGTTCCTTAATGCTCAACCAAGTCTATGTATTTGGTAAATTTTGGATCACTTTTTCAAGGCTTCAGTACAACTATCTTCTTTACTTGTAACATGATTAAAAGATAACTTTATCTTGTCAATGTATAAGTAATCAAGTGTCCATTGTAGTTTTCTCTCATAACTCAACCTTTCCTCTAGGTGCTTTTGTTATGACCAACTTCTCAAATCCTCTTCATCAAAAATCTAGATATGTCACTCAAATAAAATAGAAAACTATCTCACCAATAATGTTTGACATTAATGACAACATAAGAATGATTTCAATTGTAATTTCCAAAACTTACATGAGAGCCTAGATAGATGGTATTGAGAGAATGAGGGACAAGCTAATGATATAGTACAAAAGAAGTACTTAATTAACTTGACCCTGCATAACAAGTTAGGAAAAGTTGATATGAATAGAGGATATATGATCATAGATATTGGCTACTAAATCATGTTATTGAGCATAATATTGGGCCTAACCATATCCATCCATTTGGAGACTTGGATGGTACACTTCATTGAGAAGGCCTAGACAAGAGAAAATATGATAGATTGGGGAACCCTCATTAGTGACTCCTTACATGAAAAAATAATCTTAGTCTAGAGTGATCCTAACTTTTACATGACATCCTATGTGGTCTATCTATTAACTATGAGTCCACATACATACCTAGGGCTTACAATGACATGGAACGTAAAGAATGCCAATGCTCGACCACATATAGTTTACCCACAGTTAGTGAAGAAGGACCTCTAAGATGATATCCCTAAATATGGGATAGTGAATGCTTCTTTCATATTTTCTGTAATCAAATTCATTGAAGGGGATTATGCGAAGAGATTATTATTAGAGGCAAAAGCCTGAGTAACACAAGTTAGATGGTACTTTATCTAGTTCAACACATTCACATACATATGAGTGGTTGGAACCCTCTTTCATCCAAAGAAGCTACCATGCTATCCATCATATATGATGGTACTCCTAGAGATTTTGTGGTAATCAAGCTTAACATATGATAGAGTCAAGAAGAATCACTAAAATGAATGGGTATGGCCTATTTATATTGGGTGATAAAAAGGTCAAGCAGAAGCAAGATATTGCTACTTACAAGGTGGAATGGGAAAAATACCCTTTGGAGGATCATCCAATTGCACATCCTTATTTTGATAATATAGGTATGTTTTAGCATGTTGTAGGAAGGGATTTCATACCACATTCTGCTATTAAGGACCAGTGTTTAAAGTGTGTTGATGATTATGATGTTAGAATTAGGAATTACTACAAGATGGAGTTAGTACTAGAAGAAAAGGATTTAAACCCGCATATACCCCTCAAGGTATGGGATAAGGACACCTTAGATTTTCTTGGTCCTATTTATAATAGGGAGAATAATTTTGAGTGACCAATAATAAATGCCAAGGTAGATAGGGAAGAAAATGATGACATCATGCATAGGGACCGACATGTTATTGATGTAACTAAATCTTGGGTATGCAAGCCATTCCTGTTGGACCCTCTACCCAATGTACCTACAATGAAGGAACTAATTAGGCCAAAGAAAGGAAAGGGAACCAAGATCAAAAATCCTATATATTAGGAAAAGTCTTTGGTCAAACCATAGATAATTTACAGGAATGAACAAGATGTGGCCTATTTTGAGAGGGAAGAGAATGCTAGTAGTAAAAAGAAGAAAAAAGTGTTTACGGTGCAAGAAGAGGCACAACCTCAAGAAGTTTAGATAGAAGTTTCTCTTAGTCCCAAAGAAGACAAGGACCAATATGATAGTTACTAGAGCAAAAAGGAGGAGGTTGAAGAAGATGATAGTTTCACCTTCTATTCCAAAGACTATACCATATAAAGTGGAAGAAGAAGAGGTAGATAATCTTGCCATGAATAAAAAGACACATTCAACACAATTGACATGAGATGAAAGGAAGAGAAGTTATATAGACACCCCCAACTACCAAGGACTAGCCCATCTAGATTGATGATATTATAGATCAATAATAAGGGGGACAAAAATAATTGACAATGAGGATAAGATTAAATTTGTTTTATCTATCCAACTTTGATTTCATACTTTTTGGGACACAAAAAGAGGAAGGACAGATATAGGACATGCCACTCTAGGAGCCTTTGCATAATGACTAGAATGATATACCTTATCTCCCATAGGGTCCTATAGGCATACCTCCTTCACCTCCTAGAGAACCAAAAATACCTCCTTCGACACCACCAAAATAGGAAACTATATAGGTAACTTCTCTAGTACTAGGAGAATAAACACAAGGTAGTGCAAAGAAGGGGACACAAATGGATTTCACAAAGGAGGCTCCACAACTAGGTTTGGTAGGCATAATAGAAGAACAAGCCCCTCCAACATTATAACCATCCTCCTCCATTCCTATGACAATAGTGGTTAACCCAATATGGAACAAACACGAGCAAGGGAAACTTTAGGGAATGCATATAGGGGAAAGGGCCTAGTAGTTATAACCACTATCTCATCTTCTAGCCAAGATACATCTTCTACAGGTATAACTCTTACATGGTTGACGTGAGAAGTTGAGACTTGTAAAAGAAGATACATATAGGTAGAGGCATAAGGAATATTAGTATTGATGTACACTATGAGGAAAATGAGATCTCATATGGAAGAGCCACATAGGACAACCTTCATTTCAAGGAATAGATAAGATGAAATGACAACACGTATTTCTATCCCTCCATCCCATGCTAATCCTAAGGCTATTACACCTCAAGATTTTGAAATACAAGAGGTCGTATTGGGAAAAGCCATCAAAGACAGTGCTAAAGATTTTAAAACTTTAGGATTAAAGTAGGTGTTGTTGAAAATAATTGTTTAATTGTATATTGTCTTTGATGCTACACAAAATGCCAAGTCTTTACTAGTCAAAATTTTCTAAGCTCACTCAGGTGATGAAGATAGTTTCTAGTGTCTACCAAGCATTCTAAAGATAATCAAGTTCAGATTTAGTTTCTGTCGAGTTCACTTGGGAACCAAAGTTTGTAGAAAGACAATGTCTACTAAGTTCACTCGAGCACCAAAGAGAAGTTGGAAATGAACTAGTGTTAATGAGCTCACTCAGTTACCAAAGGAAATTTAGTTTAGGATACAATATTTTCTAAGTTTACTTGGTTACCAAAGGAAGTCTAAAGAAGGTCTTTTCTGAGTTAGTGTTGACTGAGCTAGGTTGACTAATGAAGAATTTTCTTGAATCAACATATTTAGTTTGATGAATTTATTTGTCAAGTCTAGCTGACTTAAGGGATGAATATTGAATATTTTAAAGTGTAATCAAGCCAACTTGAAAAGATAAATGATATAAGGTCAAGTTGTGGGATTGAATCAGAGAAGGATGGGATTAAAAAGATAAATGAAGGAAGCAAATTGGAATGATAATAGAGTATCCTGAGCTGACCAAGTTAATTTTTTTTTCTAATTAAGGAGGATCAAGTATTCAAGCTAGAATAGAGATAAAAAATTAACAATATAGTTGCATAAAAAATCAGGTCATATCATTGTTACTCTCTAATAATTGTAGCAATGTATAAAATCTCTTAACAGAGTTAGCTTAATAGCTATTTACCAAATCCTCTAATAAGGTGGCATTTCTAGATTGAAGTGTCTAAAGACCTCTAACAAGGATGCTCCTAATAGGGTGATTAAATCCTTTAATAGGGTCACGCCTAATAGTGTGTTTTTTAACCTTTAACAAGGTTGGCTCTTAACAAGGCTCACTTCAGAAGAGTGAAAAATAATACTAGCTACAATTGGTGGTTTTTTTCCAATTTGGGTTTCCACGTTAAATCTTGGTGTCATATGTGTTCATATTATTTGCTTTATATTTTTGCAAGTAATTTGATTAAGGTTAATCACATTAAACATCTTAAGAAGCATTTATTTTAGTGATTACCGAGTGACAATAATGATTAGTGTTTTCCAAGTTGATTCAGTGCTAACAAAGTTACAACAGTATTTTAGTTTCAATAGAATTTGATTTTGATTTGTATTGACATCCAAGAGATCTAGGATTTTCTTTTGTGGTGATTGATTGACCCCTCCCCTCTCAGTTACTCCTCTTACATTTATAACAATTGGTATCATAGCTTTTGGTGTGTGCAGAGAAGGTTTCAAGGACCTAAGCTAAAAATCAATATGTCTTACAGAAGGGAGATTCCTAGGCTGAATAGAGATAACTTCAAGGCAAGATAGGAACTCATGAGATTGCATTTAGAAAAATTTGGAGACTTTGGCCTAAAGTACCTAAACACCAAGTATGTGACACCTACTAGAACTATGACTATTGAAGAAATCATAGAAAAGAGAAATCAAAACATTATGATCATTGATATTTACTCGACTCTCAACTATGCTGAATTTGATCAAGTCAACTATTGTGGTACTACTTATGAGATTCAGATCAAGCTTAAAGCCATCTATGGAGGAGATAAAAATATAAGAAGAGCTTTGGCAAAAACTCTCATAGGTCAATTTGATCATATGAAGATGAGAGAAGATGAAAATATTTCAAAATATAGTGAAAGGATCAAAGCTAGTGTGCGCATAATCAGAGCCTCAGGAGGAAAGATAGATGATGAGACAGTGGTAAGAAAGGTTCTCAGAACGCTTTTTCTTATCTATGTAATTAGAGTTTCACCAATTCAAGAGATGAGATGCAATCCTAAGAATGATATAACACTAGATGCACTAGTGGAAAGGTTGACTACATTTGAGTTAGATAACTATGTTCCTAACTCTAGCAACCTTGAGTTTTCATTTCAAGCCAAGCTATCACTCAAGAAGAAAAATGAAAAATCTAAAATGCAATCTGATAGTGAAGATGAAGATGGTTCTAATGAAGATATTGAAGTCATTGAAGCATTACTTGCAAGAATATTTCCCAAGGGAAAAGGGAAGTATAAGGACTACAAGGACAAAGGTAAGAAATCTTGTTACATCGCTAAAGATTCTGATAGTAGTGAAGAAACGAATTGGTCTACATTATTATTAAAGATGAGTTACATGATGAGAATGATAAGATGAAACTTATGTCACATGTTAATAAGGATGATACATGGATTGTTGATTATGGTTGTTCTCACCATATGACTGGTGATAAATCTAAATTTGAGAACTTGGTACACTATGATGGTGGAAGTGTTAGATTTGGTAATGATGAACCATGTTATGTAAAAGGTAAAGGTTGTATTGCACTAACCAATGATCTCAAATGTGATAATGCTTATTGGGTTGAAGAATTGAAGCATAATCTACCTAGTGTGGCTCAATTTAATAACATTGGATTCAAGGTAGAATTCATGAATGGAAATGCCAATCTGTTGGATGGGAAAGGAAATCTAGTTGGGACTAGTAGGAAAATAAAAGGTAATCTATTCTACCTAGATCTAAATGAAACTTTATGTTTCATTGCTCAAGTAGAAGAAATCCAGTTATGACATAAGAGGTTATGTCATGTGAATTTTGATAACTTGGTCAATATAAGAAAAAATAGAAGAGTGAGAGGCATTCCAAGCCTCAAGAAACTTGACATGGTCATGTGTAAGAATTTTCAAATTGGTAATATGGGAAAGAAAAGTTTTAAAATAAAAAACTATCATTTTGAAGAAGTGTTGGAGCTTTGTAGACTTCTTGGCACAGAAGCTACTGTGGAGATAAGTGCTTTATTTTATTTGTTGATGATTATTCTAGAATGATGATAGTAATGTACTTGAAGGATAAATCAAAAACTTTTCAAAAGTTCAAATGATATTTGGCTAGAGTGGAGAAAGAAATGTGAAGGAAACTAAAATATTTAAGATCAGACATAGGACGAGAATTCATTTCTAATGAATTCAATGAATTTTACAATGAAAGAGGAATTAAAAGATAGGTATTTGCACTTGGTACACCTCAAAATAATGGTATTTCTAAAGAAGGAATAGATCAATTATGGATTGTGAAAGGACCTTGACAATATAGAAGAATGTTGCTATCAAATATTGGAAGGAAACAATCAACACTATAGTTCATACCTTGAATCAAGCTCAATTGAAGAAGGATTCAAATTAAACACTATTTGAATTATGGTATAGCTATAAACCTAATGTGTGTTACTTCAAAGTATTTGGTAGTAAATGTTATATTGTGATGGAGTCAAGAAAATAAAAATTTGATTTGAAAAGTGATGAAAGTTTATTTTTGGGATATTTCAATAAGAGTAAAGAATACAAATGTTTGAATCCATCTACTCACAAAGTTATAGAAAGTGCACACATGAAGATTGATGAGTTTGCAAAAAAGAGTGAAGAACAAAAGAGTAAGGAACTTGAAAAGTACAAAAAACTTGTTTACTATGAGCCTAATACTATACCTAAAGTTTGAGCAAGTGGAAATCAACAATCTTCACCATCTGAGACCTCAAAATCCCTAGTTCAACCTAAGTTATAGCCAGTGCAACCCAATTCATCAAAAGGGCCCAAGTTTTAGCTAGTTTCATAGTCTGATGGATCTGAGTCATAGTCAATGGGACTCGAGCATGATTTAGAAGATCATTGTGAACCTAGTAATTTCAAAAAGGAGCCCAAACTTGCTAGATATGTCAAAAGGCATCATGCACCCAAGAAAATCATTGGAGATTAGTTAGTTGGTACAATAAAAAGAAACAAATAAAAAAGTACATGTTTTCTTACCAAATTTGAACCTAGATCTATAAAAGATGCATTAGAAAATGAAAGTTGGATTGAATAAATGAATGGAGAGATTGATCAGATTAAAAGAAACAAAACTTGAACTCTTGTTCCTAGACCCAAGCATAAGAATGTAATTGGCACAAAGTGGGTATTTAGAAATAAGTTGAATGAAATTGGAGAATTTTCAAGAAACATGGAAAGGCTAGTTTGCAAGGATTATGCTTAAGAGGAAGGTATTGAATATAGAGAAACTTTCGCTCCTGTTTCTAGACTAGAAAGTGTTAGAACACTCCTTGCATATGTAGCACACAAAGGATTTAAAGTATCTAAGATAGATGTGAAATTAATATTCTTAAATGTAATCTTAGAAGAGGAAGTCTACATTGAACAAACAAAAGGTCTCATTGATCCTAGCAAAAGGGAGATGGTTTGTAGACTACACAAAGCTTTGTATGGTCTCAAACAATCCCCCAAAGCATGGTATGAAATGTTACATAATTATATCATAAAGATTGGTTTTCAAATAACTAATGATAACAACAACCTATATATCAAAGAAGGATTAGATAAGAAAATTGTGTTGGTAGAAATATTTGTGGATGACACATTATTACTAGAAATAATGATTTATGTACATATTTTTTTGTGGAAATCAGTAAGGAATTTGAAATGTCAATGTTTGGTGAGATCAAAATTTTTGTTGGCTTGCAAATTCAATAGATGAAGGATGGTATCTATATTAATTAATAAAAATACATCAAGGAGATACTGAAGAAATTTGGAATGGAGGATTCTAAAATGGTTGGAACACCTATGTCTACTAGACATAAGATTTACAAAGATGATGATTCCAAAGAGGTAGATCAAATTACATACAAATCAATGATTGGAAAACTTTAATATTTGGTGCATACAAGTCCTAATATAACATTAGCAGTTGGAATGGTGGCTAGATTCTCTACTAATCCAAAAGAAAATCATATGATGAAAATAAAAAGAATCATGAGGTATCTAAAGGGTAATGAAGATTATATTTTGTGGTATAAGAAAGGAGGCAACTTTGAATTGAAAGCATTCACTAATGCAGATTGGGCAGGAAACATTGATGATAGAAAAAGCACTAGTGGTGGAGCATTCTTTCTTAGAAAGAGGCTAGTATCTTGGACAAGCAATAAGTAGAACTGTATCTCTCAATCAACAAAAGAAGCAAAATATGTTGCTGTAGTAGTCAATTGTTCAAATATTGTTTGGTTTAAACAACTATTGACAGGTATGAAGGATGAAATCAAGGATCTGGTTGTTGTTTTCTATGATAACACCAATGCAATTAACATTTCCAAGAATCCTATGATGCATACCAAAACCAAACACATTGCAATAAAGTATCATTTCTTGAGAGTGAAAGACAAGAAAGTAAGATTGGAATATGTAAACACAAAAGAATAGATTGCAGACATATTCACCAAGCCATTACCTAAGGATACATTCTTGTATCTAAGAGGTAAGTTATGGGTCTATATGCATGAAAACCTAATCCATCAAGAGCACGCGTAAACAAGAAAATGTTAGTTGTTCATGTGCATATCAAAGATCCAAAACAAATTGAAAAATAACTAATGTTAAACTTGAGTTTCACAACTTAATAATACCAAAAATAAAGAATACCCACACAACCTCAAAGTAACTCAAAAAATGTGCCCATAAGAGGCCTTGTTGGTGTGCTTTAGATTGGAGGGATGTGAGTGTGCTCTCCGCAAACACAACTTTGAATCCTAGTGATTGATAAATGATATGGACTGATATGAGATTATGCTAAGATGAATGGAGAATACTTCAAGCAATGGCTATGGAGTCAACCATGCTTGAAAGCATTCAAAGGCTATGGATGTGGATGAAAGAAATCAAACTATTTAAAAAATGCAAATGAAATGAAATGTAGCAACTACCAAGGGGTTAATAACAATGCATAAAAATTACTAAAATTCACTAAAAAGCTCTAAGTCTAAACTAGCATGATAACAATGCATAATGAGGGATATGTAAAATGCTTGAGAGAAGGGCTTTATTTATAGGTTTTAGAGAGGCCTTGGGGAGGTGGCATCTATGTGGCATCCACATAGGTGCCACAAGGGAGACAAATGGACTAAGGGGACAAGCCATGCAATGGTCAACATAAGCCTTTT
Organism: Cupressus sempervirens; assembly: GCA_028749045.1. Classification (NCBI taxonomy): domain Eukaryota; kingdom Viridiplantae; phylum Streptophyta; class Pinopsida; order Cupressales; family Cupressaceae; genus Cupressus; species Cupressus sempervirens. The sequence goes on from CM053785.1 coordinate 309,587,546, forward strand.
TAGTGAAAGGAATGGCTCAAGGTTTGCTCACACATGTGTGAGAAACCTTGGAGAAAGGAAAGGGGGACAAATATGTAAGAGGTTTGGATAAAATAATAAAATGGAAGCTTTATTAGATCTTGAGTTTCTCACACGTGTGTGAGAAAACACTTAGGAGCTAAAAAGTGTGTTTATAAAAGGATTTAGGATAATTAAGTGAGATTAATTAATGGGTAGGCTTAGAAGGATGAGAGTGATGGGTGTACACTAGGTTTTAGGATGAGATTATGATTAAATTAGATAAGATTTAACTTAATCATAGGATTAACAAATTTAATAAAGTGGAGGGAATTAAATAAATTGAGATTTATATAAAAGGGCATTTATGGAGCACTATGCATTAAATAAATTTAATACATTAGAGGGGAAGTATTCAAATTAAATTTAAATATATTAGGGAAATGAACCTATTTAATTAATTAAATATAATTAAATAAGTAGAAGAATATGAAAAAAATATAGATAATTAATAAATAATTAATTACAGTGTAAAGAAGAATATTTAATCAATTAATATAGTGTTTAGGACAATTTTAAGTGTCTACAGGGTTAGTCCCCTATCTGAAGCTCACTAATAAGATTTAGTGATGCATCAACCAAGCATGCTGAAGATCAGTCAAGTTGATGCAGTATTGTAAAGGGAATATTACATATGAATCAGTACATCAAGTACATGGAAATTTATTGTATGCTATCTTTGGCATGAGATGTCAAAGAGGGAGAGTTTTCTATCATACATCAGAGAAATTTTATTCGGAGAAATTTTTATGTCTGATAGTGAGAGTTTGTTGTCATATATTAGAGACATTCATATCTATGCCAAAGATGTCAAAGAGGTAGAATGAACTTGAGTTGATATCAAAGAGGGAGAGTTTGATCCTTATTTTTATTTTTCTCTAAAATTTCATTGTATTGTGAGATGCTGTATTGCTATCAATGCCAAAGAGGGAGATTGTTGAGAAGAACTATTCAATTATATATTATCTTTGATGTTACAAAAAATTTCAAGTCTTTACTAGTCAGCGTTTGCCAAGCTCACTCGAGCGATGAAGATAATCTCTAGTGTTTGTTGAGCATTCCAGAGATAATCAAGTTTAGAGTTAGTGTTTGTCAAGTTCACTTAGGTACCAAAGGAAGTTTGCAGGATGAAATTGTCTGTCAAGTTCACTCGGGCGCCAAATAGAAGTTGGTAAGGAACCAATGTTAATTGAGCTCACTTGATTATCAAAGGAAATTTAGTCATGGATGTAGTGTTAATTGAGTTCACTTGGTTACCAAAGGAAGTCTGAAGAAAGTCTTTTTTGAGTTAGTGTTGACTGAGCTCGGTTACCTAACAAAGAATATTCTTGAGTCAACATATTTAGCTTGATGAATTTATTTGTTAAGTCTAGCAAACTTAAGGGATGAATATTGAATATTTGAAAGTGTATTCAAGCCGACTTGACAAGATAAATGATATAAGGTCAACTTGTGGGATTGAATGAGAGAAGTATGGGATTAAAAAGATAAATCAAGGAAGTGAATTGGAAGGATAATAGAGTATCCTGAGTTGGACAAGATACAAATTTTAATCTAATCAAGGAGGATCAAGTATTCAAGCCAAAATAGAGATTTGAAATCAAAAATATAGTTGCATCAACAATCAAGTCATATCATTGTTACTCTCTAATAATTGTAGAAGTGTATCAAATATCTTAACAGAGGTAGCTTAACAACTATTTTCCAAATCCTCTAACAAGGTGGCATTTCTATATTGAAGTGTCTAAAGATCTCTAACAAGGCCACTCCTAACAGGGTCACACCTAAGAGTGTGTTTTGTAACCTTTAATAGGGTTGGCTCCTAACAAGGCTCACTTTAGAAGAGTGAAAAACAATAACTAGTTGCAATTGGTGGTTTTTCCTAAATTGGGTTTCCATGTTAAATCCTAGTGTCATATGTGTTCATGTTATTTTTCTTTATGTTTTTGCATCACATTAAACATCTTGAAAAGCATTTATTTTAGTGATTGCTGAGTGACAATAATTCTTAGTGTTTTTCAAGTTGATTCAATGCTAACCGAGTTACAATAGTATTTTAGTTTCAACAGAGTTTGATTTTGATTTGTATTGACATATAAGGGATTTGTGATTTTTTTGTGGTAATTGATTCACCCCTCCCCTCTCAGTTACTCCTTTTACATTTCCAACAAGTGTTTCAACAACTAGATCAAGGAGAAGATGAGATCCAAGTTTTGAGTCGAAAAAATTAAGTTTCGAATGGTTATGTGAAATAAGTGGCTTTTCTCATTGACCTTGATTAGCTAGAGATTGAATTAGTGACTGCCCTTGAGAATGAGATCTAACCTTAGAACTGACTGATTCATTTTTTGATGCATGCAAAAGATGGTGCTACATTCAATTAAAAGAGGTTAAGATCATATAGGCTAATATGCATATATTGCATAGTATATAAAAAATGCAAATAGCTTGGTAATAATGGTCAACGAGGATTTTAGACTAAGTCTCCACCTAGATAACTGACCTAGATGCCCTAAAAAATATAAAGGGTAAAAAATATTGGATGTTTCTCAATTCATGTTTAAAGGAAGAGATCGATAACATTGATGAATGGATCAAGATAATTTGATTTGGTAACAAAGTCCTTCTAGCCCTATATGAGGATATTCAAGAAACATAGGCTAGAGCTCAAGCTCAAAATTTGGAGGCTGATAAGTTTTACAATCTAGTTTTTTTGAAGATTTTCCAAAATAACCCCATGACTAAGCTTTGTTCAATAGAAGTAGTAGTACAAAAATCCAGGGCATCTTTCAAGGAAACATCCTCTAAGGTTGATATAAGAAGGATATTCAAGGTCAAAGTAGTACTAAAGTAATTGCACTCCAAAATGGAAGATTTTTTTGGAGTAAGGAAAGAGGTCTAGGATTTTAATAGGGAGGTGAGAAGTAAGTATCAAGCTCTCAACCTACTAGAGCCTCAAGATATTGCCTCCATTATTGAGGAATTTAAAGTGATGCATCCATAAATCATTTTGGTAGAAGGGCTAGAAGACGTAGATGCTGGAAATTGAAATTTTAGGAGCTAGGAAAATCTTGCCAGTTTTGAAACCCGAAGGTGCACCATTTTGAAAGGTGTACTGACATTTTTGGATAAGCTATGTTATAATTTTTAGTTGGCTTCCAGTTCCATTTTTTAGCATTTCATGCACCAAAAATGCATTTTGGTAGGAGTTTAATTGATAGAGACATGAAGTGAAGTCCCAATTTGTATCTAAAGAAGTGCCAATAACTTATAGACATCCCATGTCTTCTCCCTTTTCATAATCTTCTTCTTCATGATATTTTGAGTAATGTAATGTTCCATGCACCATGTAATCAATAAAGAAAAGAGTGCATGGCTACTTAACACCTAGTTAGGCTTCTGTTTGTACATAATTTTTTAAAAAATTGGTTATTTTAGCTTGCTTTTTATAATGAAAAATCCCTAGATCGAAAAAATTGCAAAAGGGATGGGGTTTCTTATAAATATAGAGATGTAATATATATTTGAGGTTGGCATTTTGATGTAATAAAATATGCTATTGGTGCTCTCATTTTGTGTAATAGTATTTCTTGCAAGAATATGCATTTCATTTATGAATTTTTGTTCATGAATAGCAAGGAAGCCAATGGTTTTATTGCATTTTAATAGTTGTGTGATATTTTAGTTTTGGTGTTTGTTTTTTTTTTACCAAATTCCTATATTGTTATGAATTGGAGAAAGGATCACCCTCAAGTTCTTCCATAGCGATTTATCTTGCATGCATTCATTTTTTGTGGCTATATAATTTGATGAATTGTGAAATAGATTTCATTTTCCATTAGTTACCTTTGAAGATTGCATCAATGGACTTCAAGACATGTTTCTCTTGATATAATTAGTTTTATTCTTGATCTCTTTCAAAAATTTAATTTGTAGATGCTTTTTTTGTATGACTTATGCCCATTAGGAATCTCATTTTCATAAATTTTGTTTAATTTATTATTATCCTAGCTCTATTATTTTATTTTGAACATGTGGTTAGAATATTAATTTATGTAGTTACATGGTTAAGATTTTTATTCATCAATGAAATCTAAAAAATAGAAAAATACATTAGTTTTTTTTCACTTTTCTTTAGAGTTTTGCAGGGCTTGCAGATACCGACAAAGGATTCCTTGTGAACATTCACATTTATATTCACTTGAGCTACCTAGTAGGATGAAAAACAACCATCTAGAACCTTAGATTTGGTTAATTTAATCAGCTTTTCAAGAGACAAACTTGTAAGGATTTCTTTCATTGTTACCTTGTAAAATGGTCACTCAACAGAAGTGACCCTAGAAGGAGGGCCTTAATTTCAGATTTCTCAAAAATGAATTTATAGTCCAATAGTTCTATGATTTTTATATTACTATTTTTTTACAATTTTACAAGTGTACAATTGCATAGGTGCACATGTTCATTGGAAAAATTTGGTCCCCCATCTCCCTTTCAATGAGCATGAGGTCTTCGCCCAGCAAGAATGAGTTCTTGAATCTCAACCATTTTGAAAACCTCACAGTGACAAAGGGAGACCAAAGCTCCACCATTCATGCCACAAATTCCATCATCATCACCCACCTCACATTTTATTACTTCCATCCCAACCATCTCACAAAATATCTCACAAAAACAAAGTCATCCACTACCACTTCCACATATGAATTTATTTGAAAATTCTTAGGATTCACCAATCAACCTGCAATCTCCACTTCATGACCTCCCTAAGAATTTTGAGAAATTTTGTCCAATGTTTACTTATGGTGAGGCTTGAATAATGGAAGATCATATCAAGGTCTTTAAGAAGATATACAACAAGAAGAAAATTCAACATGAAGATTACTGACCCTAAAGGAAATTGTCTATTAGTGAAAACTACTTAGTCATTTACTAGGAAATCTTAGCTGGTCATCAGTTCAATCGAGCCAATATATAGGTTGAGCTATTAAGTAGATAAGTGAATAAGTTCAGTGTGTTCTAAGGAAGTTATAGTTCTTGAGTGGACATAAGTTTTTTCAAGCACTTAGTGGTTTCTAAGTGATTCAAGAGGAAACATGTGCCAAGATATTTATAAGGAAGATTTAGTTATGGCCAAGTTAAGTTCATGCTGAGAGACAACATGATAAAACAAGAAGAGCTAAGTGCCAAAAGCTATATGAGATGAGCAAATTTTTTTTTGTATGTATGTTTAGAATTGCACAAACTCACAGGTAAGCCATTTTTCTAAGATGGAAGTGTATATATGATTGAGGATTCAATCATGGAGGTAATTATGCCTATAATTGTAGATCATTAATCCCTATACTATGTGATTAACCAATAGAAGAGCATAAAGGTCAAGTGGAAAAAGGAATAAATCCTAATCTTTGATCAAGGTCTAGAAACTTCATTAGATGGCTATAAAAGAAGGGTTTAAGACAAGATTTTATGTTTTGAAGTTGTAAGAGAGAGGATTGCATAGTTGAAGGTGAATTAGAGGTTGAAGGACGGTGACTGAGTAGTGTAGAGATGCGATATTATATATCTATTATATTGTGGTTATTACATTTTGGAAAGAGAAGATCTATATCAACATTTCAGTGCATACTAAAGGATCAATGTATGTATTTCATTCTAACCATTAGATTAGGTGAATCTCTTAACAAAGTGGTCCTAATAGGATTATTCTAAATATTCTAACAAAGTTCTCACTTTATTGTGAAGTAAAAATCTTTAGTCAATGTAGAATTAACAATATTTTAAGCTCTTAGTAGGGAAGAACCCTTACAAAGTATATCATCATAAGACATCAAATTTTATAGCCTTAACAGACTCATTTTATTGCTGTAGTCATGAAGATTTTGTAGGTGTCTTCCCTACCATAGTTTTACCTTCACCTTGGAGGGTTTTTGCTTTACTACATCTATTGTCATGTGTTGATCTATTTCTTGTATGTGTTATTCATTTTATTAGATATTATATTGGATATTACATATTTTTATAGGATTATGCATGGTTAAAGTTATGGTGAGATGTATGGTGAATTAAGTTTGAAAGTGATTCATGTTTGAAGTTGTAAAAGTTTTATTGATCCTGATTCACATACTCCCTCTTAGAATATTACTTTCCATATTATATTTTCAACAAAAAATGTGGTCATTTTTCTATTCCCATACACTTTGGGAGAATTCACATTCATTTGGTACATGAATTTCGCATTGGCATCCATTCAAAACTAAGAAGCTTTTGATAAGTTGTTCTTGGATCAATTTAAGATATTCATCAAGCTAACCATCTTGCACCATAATTTTTTATCTATCATGACCACATAAATAATTTCTACAGTTAACCTTCATTTTCAAATGACATACCTAATATTTGATCCCGTTTAAACCATTCCATTGGAAGGTGTGACATAGATTTGTTCAAATTCTATGGACCGACTTATGTTCATTTCCTTAAGAAAAATCCTTGTTGCAAACACTGACACTTTAGAGTAGACCTTCAAAGAAGAAATTACCTTCACCAAATATGATAATCCTAATGGTGGAGGGATTATGATGGTTCTAGATAGCACAACCACAATGATCCTACCTTATCCAGTAGGGGTACAAATGATGTCCAACCAATTTCCCCCTCTTAATCAAGTACTTGTACAATAATTGTTAGAAACTACAACTAGAACAACTATTATGTTGTCACTAATGTCAAACTTACTAGATAGACATTTACTAATAGTGTAGAGTGCTATATCTATTTATTGATGAAGAGGATTTGAAAATAGAGATAACTAGATGAACTAGTGAAGTTGTTGAGTAAAGAGGTGTAATTATGTTGGAATTACAATGGAAAATTGATTAGTTAGTCTTTGACAAGATGATGAATTTTTTAATCATTATAATAATTGAAGAAGATAATTTAGTTGATGTATAGAAGAGAAGAAAAGTGATTGAGTAAATCCCTAAGCTTGATTGAGTGACAGTTTTATTAGGCTAATGAAGCAAATGATTAAGGAACTTAAGAGTTAACTAAGTAAATAGTATTATCCAAGTAATAGTTATGGCCAAGAAAGTTGAGGAAGAAAAATTTAGTAATGGTCTAGCATAGTGAAGACCAAGAAAGCCAACAAAAACTAAGAGAGATAGAATAATAAAGATCAAGCTACATAGTGTTGATCGAGAAGAAGAACACAATGATGATCGAGTGTTAGCAACATAACAATTTTTGAAAGAATCAAGTTTAACAAAGTTAAATTTTTGGATTAGTCAAAAGATGTAGATGATAAATATTGATGATTTAGTGTATTTAATGCACAAATAGAGTTTGTTATGTGATCAAAGTCAATGATTTAAAGTGAAGTTTCTATAAGTATCAAGAAAGAAGTAGAAGGACAAAATGATATAAAGATTCATTAAATCTGATCAAGACCTAAGATCTATGGTGATGTTTAAGTGAAAATGATCAAAGCTACATACTTAATGAGGCATGAGAGATATTTTGTGTGGTTGGTTCATTGTTAATTAGAGATCTTGTGAAGAACAAAGTAGTAGAGGAAAATTGAGAAGATTGGCTAAGTTTGATTGCTTGAATGGTTGCCAAGCATATTAGAGATGGAGATGTTAATGAAGTTTATTCTATTGGAATGTTAAAAATGAGAATAATACTTCTGAGAGGGGTGGGGGGGAGGGGGGTGAATCAGAAGTACTACACATTTTAAACCCTTTTTTTAATCCTTTAAACATATAACTAAAAAAACAAATTGCATGCATGTAAACATACAAAAGAACATAAAATCAATAACATGCAGTAACACATAACACTGAAATTGATAACCCAAAAACCCTCCATGAATAAGAAGGTAAAACTGGGGTGGGGATGATACCCACAAAAATCACTACAACAATCAATGTTCAACCACTTCTGATGGTCTGCCTTGTGAAAGGCCTACCCTGTTAAAGGCTTTACACTACATTAATAGTGACCTAGTTAGAGGATTTACAAACACTTACATGAAGTGTCACCCTATTAAAGGATTTACAATAGGTTGTTAAACCCACCTAATACATAGGATTTTCAATCACCTTCTCCAAAGGTTCTCCTACCTAGCTATTAAGCTAACCTATCAATATAGGATTTTAGCATCTAATACAATGGTGAGAAAGTATTAGAACATTTGACCTGATGGAGTGGAATCTTCAATTGCTAGGTTCAGGTACTAGATTTGCTCTTCCTATTATGATCCTTGCTTGATCTAATCTCTTTATGTGTTCCTTGTCCCTTGTGCTATTCTAATCAACTTGATATGAAATTGCTGCTCTGCTCCTCTAAGTCTTTTCTTCTTCTTACTAAAATTTTTCTATAATATCTCCATACACTATTCTCTTCCACATATGCAATGGTGCATTCGACCTCCTTATAAAGAATGCAAAGACTTAGGGTTAGGTATGGATCTATGATGCATATTGAATCTCAAATTCTCACTCATACCTTTTATTTTTCTCATTGGTTGCATGCCTTCTCCATTTTTCTAATTGGCTGCATGCTGATCACATAGGGAATGTAAATGATTCCTCCTTATCCTTTTTCTCCTTTGAAATCTCTCTAAGTTGGCTCCAAAAATTGTTTACATCTTAGTTTGTGAAGGAAAAAACTATTATGCTGATTCTATGTCACTCGACACATATTATATTTCGAATGCTCAGCACATGAGTCTTCCTAAATCACTTGACACATACTATGCTCTATCTTGCTCGACACTTGTTAAGATTCTAACTCGACAACTACTATTATTCACTCAACATACATAGTGTACTCAACATATATAGTGAAATTGGTTAAGTGTGTTGATACTCAAATGTCAAGACCATTCTAAGACCAACACATTCAATGAACCAACAAATGATCCGAATGGGAATCTAAATCTACAAAGTAAGTTGTATCTTTACATATCAAACTCGCTATTACTTTTTAAATATTGTGCATGTAAAAATCCTTTAATCAATGTTGATCTAATAGTCATTTTATAAATTCTTTAATAAAGGTGACATTCTAATGGAATGATCCAAAGTCCTCTAACTAGGCCACTCCTAATTAGGTGATTAAATCCTTTAATAGGGTCATGCTTAATAGTATGTTTTATAACCTTTAACAGGGTTGTATCTGTGTGCTAAAATGTTGTCACACTTCTATGAATCATTACATGTAAGAAAACTCAAGAATGAGCCCTCACAAATCGATCCATAGCTCTCTACTCATAGAGTGCAAGGGTTTGCAATGGAGGCCCTCAGTTTGACCTATTTTTGTGCCCATGCAAGTACACCATGAGATGAGAGATTCAAATAGGAAAAGCAAGAATGCTACTCTCCATGATCTTCAAATATGCATGAAAATAAGATCTATTCTATGAAAACAAAATCTAATCTATAAATGCAAGATCTAAGCTAAAAGCCCATGATGGGTGCAAGAGAGAAAAAGACAAGAAAATAGAAGTTCTCCACAAAAAGCTTTTGTATTCAAACTCCTTCAAAAATTGATCTTCAAACCTGCAGCATAACGATAGCATAATCATGGGTGTCTAAAATGAGGAGAGGGCTCTCCCTTATAAAGGAAATTATGGAGGTGAGAGGCTTCTCACAACCAATATGGGATAATAGAGCTTGATCCATGTGAGACAAAATTCCACCAATGAGAAAAGAGGAGTGGTTGAGGAGAAAGTGGAAAGATAAATCCCACTTAGATCACTTTTTTTAAGTGTAGAGAAATTAAATAAAAAGAATTTATTTTATTTTCTTTTTTCATCAAAAGAGATATTTAAGTGGAATTTTTATTTAATTAAAAGGAAGCAAGTTCTTTTTAATTAAATAGAAGATATTTAATTAAATTAAAAGAGAGGTTTTTCTCTTAATTAATTAAATGTGGATGAACTGTTTAATTAAAAGAGAGGTTTTCTTTTAATTAAATGGGGATTTTATTTTATTTAATTAAAAGAGAAGATTTTCTTTTAATTAAATAAGACTTGGAATAAGATGATCAATCTTAGAAATGAAATAAATCGAATTTGATCAAGGAAATTGATTTGAATTGATTTAATAAAATATTACAAACCATTGATTCAGAAAATTTGATAAATTGATAAATTGAATAATGGGGGCCCATAGTCTAGGCGACCATTTTTGGGTGCATACATTTGCCCCTCTTTGACTAATGTGTGATCGATTCGGGAACACATGTAGTCAAAGAAAGAAATTGAAGTGTGAGGTCAATTTGGGATCACAAAACAACCCAGATGTGTGGTCGACTCGGGAACACATCAGGAAAAAGAAGACAAATAAATTTTAACTTGAAAAAGTCGAGGATAAAATTGATAAAACTGAATCAAGGATTGAAATTGATAATTACTACCCCCTCGCGATCGAAATCGAAATGAGATAGAGGAGAAACAACAAATTGATAAATTTGATCAAATTGAACAAAAGATAAGGTTCTTGATGTAAGATGAAAGATATAAGAATCATAGAACCAAGGTAGATCATCAAGCATGAAATATTATTCCCCAAAGGTGATTTAGAAGAAAAGAAGTGGGGGAAAAGAAAATGGAAGATAGAAGTTTGAAAGATATGGAAAGAAATAGAAATAAGAAAAGAAAATGCTCCCAAAAATCAATCAACTGTTTAAGATAGAAATTTTGATTGAGATCACGAAAGAAAATAAGAAAATGAAGATCAAAATGTGACCACAATTGATTAAATGTCCACAATAAAGATGAAAGGAGAACCCTCTCAAACTCATAATGCAGCCTAAAAATGCAAACTAACATGAAGTCTAATAATGCAAGCTACATGAAATGCAATGGTGTACTTGCAAAAGAGCAACTGTAACATAGGATTTTGTGTTCATCATTCATTAGAGAATGTAAAAGAACTTATTTTCATCATTGGGCAATTATTAACGGACATCGAAAAATCACACAATCGTCACTAGTCACAAGCGCAACTATGAAGATATGAATGCGATTTATATTGGATTGAAATGTGGAAAGATTCTAACATAAGCATCAAAGACATAAAGGTCAAGATGACTTTGATGTTAGCTTACCCAATTTAATATAGAAAAACTATGCTCGCATCAAGGCATAGATGCCAAGATGACTATAAGAATAGTTGTGCAAAAACAATCAAGGATGATACCTCAAATCTCCTAAGTGTTTCAAGGGGACAACAAGAGACACTCTAGAGTTTCAAGACCAAACGCACAAGCAAACAACAAATAAAAACATGTCCCATGCCCCAAGTCTTCTAGCAATGCATCATGGAGAGACTTATCAGACAAAGACACTCAACAAAAATCAATAACAGTTAGTACACAGAGAAAAAAAATAATGACATAAGTCAAGCATTAAGTGTTGCGTTTAAAAATTTAAGTGTGTTAACTGATACTGAGTTCTGAGGACAAGGATCAAATGCTTGTAGGAAGGTAAGATCACATGATGATACTGGGTAAGACCAAACCAATAAGTGTTGAAAAACACTCGATGTCAATGGGTGTTGAAAAACACCATTTGCGAGGTGTCCTAAAGACTCACACATCTAAGAAACCAAAGCTAACATAGTTATGCCCCCTAGACAAAGACCAATTCCAAACCAAGGTAACAAGGACAAGGCATGGTGGAGAAAGGCTAAGTGTCGAGGACATGTACTAAGAAATAGGGGTGCAAAGGCCTCAAGTAGCGCCCGTTTCCAAGTTTTCACCACTTGGATTTTTTTTTTTTTTTGCTACCAAGGCGCCTGTTTCCAGGTTTTCACCAAGGCACTTTTTCTATTTTTTTTGAATTTTTGAATCTTTTATTTTTTTTGTATTTTTGGAATATATAATTTTTTTGAAGATACATCAAAGTGCCTTTTGCTAGGTTGTCACTAAGATGATCATTTTTTCAGGACATTTTTCAATTTTTAGAATTTTTACAATATATCATTTTTTTGGATTTTTTTAAATATATCAATTTTTTTTGGATTTTTTTCAGGATCAATAAATATGTACAAAGATGCCCCTAGATAGAATGGGCATTAAACTCTTAAGCAAGATCACATCGTGCAGTCCCAATGTCTAACAAGGTGGAGGACATGATGAAGCAATAAGCTAATGGATATTATGGATAAGCAAGGAGTGTATGAAGCAAGTGAAAGTGATCTTCAAAGGTTGACTCCTCAAGAGTACCCAAGCTAGGGAAAATTTGTCATGTAAAGAACATTTGGACAAGAAATGAAAGGCCAGTATAGGATAATTCAAGAAAACATAATGTAAAAGTGAGAAAGATGCAATCCAAAGAAGTAGACATGTCAAGAGACTTTATAGCATTGTATTTTACTCTATTTTATTAGATCAAGACCAAAGGGGTAAATGGGAAAAGGGTAGCGAAAGACTAGAATGAATGGAGGAAAATAGATATGAAGGCTAGACATGAAAGGAATGAAAACAAGATCATCATAAGATATCTCACAAGATAGCCAAATGTTTTTCTATAGGTTAACGTTGTCAAGATCAAAGAGAGAAGATGAAATGAATGAAAGATGTAGAAGAACTACGCATGATGCCTATTTATTAGGTTTTCATCATGGTACTTATCCAAGGCACCACAAGAGAGTGGTTTTCACCATAGGATGAATTTATTTCTTTTTACTTTTGCTACCAAGGTGCCTGATTACTAGGTTTTCACCAAGGCACATTTTCAAATTTTTCATTTTTTTTTCTTTCTTTTTTTTCAATCTTTTTCAATTTTTTTTGGAAGAAGTCAAGCTTTTGAGATAATGTTCTTTGAATGTTTAAACCATGATATACAAAGGAATTCAAATGATATGCTCAAAGATGCTAATAGGGAAAGGAAGATGGGAGACAAAAAATGGAGGATATCGCTTTATGCGAAGTGAGTGAGATTGAAAAATGGAAATGAAGGCAAAATCAACATCAACACACACCTTGAAGGGTGGCGAAAGGATGGAGAAAATGTGAATGAAGGAATATGTGAAGGAATATGGTGAGTGGATAGAAAAGGTTGCAGTTTAGGCACATGGAATGGAAGAATGCTTTTGGAAGAAGATGAGGCGGAATTCTTTGGAAGCTTGAATGTCAAATTTAATTGTTGTTCAACATTAGACTCTCTCAAGAGAGATTTTGGAATCCATATAGCCTTAGGCTTCTTTTCATTTCTTTTTGATGATTTAGAGATAATATCTTCAATGATGGATTTTGGAACCCATACTTGTCTTGTAATTTTTTTCTTAGATATCTCTTTTGACTTAATGCCCCCATGTCGATTAGATGAGACATGGTGGTCTACCTTTTTATATGGCTTCTTGAATTGCTTCTTTTTCTTGTATTGAACATTAAAGTTACTTCCAAAAGAATTAGGACTTGTGGAAGAAGAAGGATGATATGATTGGTTTAGGTGAGTGGGTGGATGAAAAGGATTCAAGGATATGCATCTACGTTGATCTTGAGGAAAGATAGGAGAGGGAGGGACATAAGGACCCAAGATGGATGAAGAACTAGGAGAATTGGGAGGAGAAAGTGAAGAGACATAAGGACCCAAGATGGAAGGAAGATATGAAGCATTTAGTATTGGTGGGGGAGGTCCAAGGATGGATGTGGAAGATGCAAAAGGGTAATCAATAAGTTCATCAATATCTATATGACAGTCAAGGACATCAGCATCTTTGTAGTGAGCATTAGGATTTTCAATAATATCATGAACATCTTGAATAGGAGCAACTTCTTTAATAGGAGAACTTATAGCTTGAGAAGACTTAGGAAGAGTAGAAAGTGGAAGGGAACATGGAGTGGTAGAACAAGAAGATGGAAGACTTTGATCTTGACAGGGATCTTTGGATAACATAAGCATAGAATTGTTCTCTTGATTTTCAATAGGCTCAACATTGGAAGTAATAGCACTATTTTTAATAACCTTAATGGAAGTATCATCTTTGGAAGGTGCAACTACATTAAGGTCATTTTGATTGTCAATAAGCTCAGTAGTGTAAGTAGTATCTTGATCTTGCTTAGGAGAAGACTTAAGACATGGTGGAATGAATGAGAAAGGGTGTAAGGGATCAAAAGAACCATGAAATGTATCAGAAACATCATGAAAATAATTGGATGACATTGAAGGTTCTTGATCTTGATCTTTCTTTATATTCTTTTCTTTATCATTTTTAGAGTCCTCTTGACATGAAACCACTCCTAAGGAGAAGGAAGCATGTTGGAATTGTATGGAAGACTTTGGAATAGATGATGAAGGACTAGCTGAAGTAGGCATTATAGTGCATGAAGGCTTAGGCTCTTTAGGTTTAGCATTGTCAAAGGTATTTGTAGCCAAGTGAAGGTTAGCTTGAGTTTCTTTAAGAGGTAGCCCTTGAGGATAACTATAGGGAACTGCATGAAAAGCATTAGGATCTTTGTTGGACGAATGATTGGTAGAAGATTTGAGAGTCTCAGAATCTTTAGGGAATGTATGGATAGTGGAGGAAGTAGAAGATGGAAGGGGAGCATCAGAAGACAAAGGTTCAACATTAACATGATCTTGCTCAAGAGTGTAATCTTTATTTTCAGCATGAGGGTTCTTAGAAGAGGAACTCTTATCCCATTGATGTTGTATTTCAGCACAAAAAAATGCTTTCTCTTCATCAAAAAATGCAGATTTATCATTTAGGTATTGTTCACAAAATTTATCAATGTTGTTTTCAAGATTTGATTCATGTGAATTACCATCAATATATTTTCGTGACTCATCCCCTTTAAGCACAAGCATAGGACTAGGAGGACTTTTAGGAACTATTGGAATGTAATAATCATCACCATCATAATCATTGTCACTAGAAGAATTATAGATAGGCATATCACAAGACTTTTCATGTTGTTCATTATCATATGTCTTAATAAGAGGAATAAGACTCTTGGTAGAAGTAGAAGAAGAATGATATCATGAAAAAGAGGTAGGTGAAGACCTAGATGGATGATATTTAGAAGAATCATCATAAGACTTGGAATATGAAGAATGAGAATGATATTTAGAAGAATCATGATAAGACTTAGAGGATGAAGATTTTGAATGATATTTAGAAGAATCATGATAAGACTTAGAAGATGAAGAATGTGAATGATATTTAGAAGAATTATCGTAAGACTTAGAAGATGAAGAATATGAAGGATATTTAAAAGAATCATGATAAGACTTGGAAGATGGAAAATATTTGGAAGAAGGATATTGTGATTTAATCTTGCACATGATCCTAGCAAAAGTGTCTGATTTATCCATTTTTTTAATCATTTTTGTTGCAACGTTAGCATCCATGCATCTATTGGAGTGACAACACTTTTCAAATTCAAGAAGGAGGTGGATTTCATCTGAGCTCAAATGAGGATCCCTAAAAAGATATCCAAGATCCATGGTTCTAGAAGAAGAAGAATCAAGTATGGAAGAAGAGAAAGAATGAATAGAAGAAGGTAGACTATATGATAATAGGAGGAAAAGAATCAAGAAGACATGAAGAAGAGGAAGAGTGGAAATGATAGATTAGAAAGACATGGAAGATAAAGAAGAAAGAAGACCAAGAGTCATTTTGGAAAATTTGATACCATTTGAGATCATTTGAATGTTGAGCAACATGTAATAGCACTTGTAATCAACATGAAAGAAAAGGTACTAGTTGATAGGATAACCCTAAGAAACGTTGGTACCAAACTAGGATAGTAAAAGCACTAACTTGTCCAAAAGAGATGTGATAAGATAGAATTTTGCAATAGGCATAAATCAACACTACCATAGAGGTGCTCACAACTTTGGGTGAATACCCTAGCACATATGGACCAGGAGGATGATTTACCCAAATTATAAATAATTAAAATTGAACTTTGATGAAAGTGAATGGACAAGAGATTACTAAGACTCTCCAAGTGTAATATCAAAGGATCCAAGTGTATATCTTTCTCAATAAGGACAGTTTCTATCTTACCAACTCCAAACAAGGTCTCTTGTGAAATCAATGAATACTAATTCAAGAGGTCAAAGCATAATAACCCATGGTGCAAAAAGGCTTTTAACAATGAGAAAAGTAGCCTAATCCAAATAGAACCAACCTAGGAAGACTAGGAATAACGGGATAACAAAGTTATTCGATCGTAAAGTCTCAACTCAAGAACTCAGATTTTGTTCATTTTAAAAATCCAACTAGATGTATCAATAGATTCTTTATCATAAACCAAGCACGCAAGATAGAAAATAGGAATTTCAAGCAAACAGTCTTCAAACAATGAACAAGGGGCAAAGCAACCTTGCACATGAGCAATCAAGTGACTTAGTTTATGCTAATCCCTAGGAGAGCTAATTGTGTATGTTCTCAAAAAGTTTCACAATCATTGCATAGATCCCTAGAAAATAAAAGTTGGCCTCTCTAAGGTTTTTAGTAATGGTTTGACTCTGCAACTTTTATGATTCACAGGGGTGACCTCCAATCTCGGCGCACCGAGGTTTTGACACAGTCTGAGAACTTAATCTTCAAGAGCTGCTAGGGAGATCTGACAACCCACAATGAACCATACCCCATGGAGATTTCTTCCACGAGGACATTTATATAGCGATTGTTGCAACCACGGCAGAAGTGGCTATTACCGCTTGAGGTTTCGTCTGCAGTTTGCCCTGTATAGGGATTGTCTGCTATGGTTAACCCTCTCTAAAGATGACCGACTCACAATAGTGGACCACAAGGGGACTTAGCTTTTAGATCCAAGGTTTTGACACCTTTTCACTTGTAGCCCAATCAAAGCAACCAGATTAATCCGACACGCTAACTAAGATTATCTCAAGATCTATGAAATCAACCCCTAGTGATCTATCAACCTCTCCGGAGAAAGGATGCCTCAATCACCAAGTTGAAGATCCATCTATCTAAGAGATTCTCAAAGTATCCTCCCCACCTACAAGGAATCCGTCTTTGAGAGGAGTTTCACTAGGAACTCACTCCCTCAACATCCACGAATAGTATTCATGGGGCCTAATTACTATGTGTGTACAGATGTTCATTCCCCAAAAGCAAATCTATCCAAGAATAATCAAAAAGCACAAGGTGGTACACTTAACACTTTAACTAATGTAAGGTGAGTCCAAAGATGTGGAACACTTAACCCCTCACACAAGCCAAAATGAGTCCACAACTTAAAGATTAGTGAGTTCTAGAAAGCACAAGAGGGTTGCCAAGTGGAGCACTTAACGCTTGTATCCTGTAGACCCATCCCCTTTAATGTGGCGCTGATCTTGCAACCACGGGGTGGAATGAGGGGTCGGCGGATTCAGCGAGTCCAATAACCCAATATAGCTATCTAAATCTATCACTAATAATCAAGCTTGCTAAATAAAAATCAATGGAGATTACAACCTAGTATCAATTATGCATGTGTTTGAAAAATAAAAGCATAAGAAAAACACACAAGCTAGACACATGAGAGGTTCATTTTAAAGTTCCAAATCAAAGTGTTATCAGCCAAAGAAGAATACCTGAAGTCCTCGCAACGCGCTTAGTAGATCTTACCTATTTTTAACAACTTTAGCACTTTTTTCCAATGAAATCATAACTTGCTGCTATGCTGTTCCAAAAAAATCAGAAAACATAGAAAAACCCAAACAGTGAGCAGTTAACAGAAAAAAAATCAGAAAAACACGAAAATCCCTGCAAAAAAAAAAAAAAATACGAATAACCTAGTCAACATGATTAGACCTTTTTTTTTTTTGCTATGATTTTGAACCCAAAAATAGAAATGAAAAGAAGAGACCTCTGGTAAAAACTAAAGAGCTTTCCAAAAATGTAAGAAATTCAAAAAAATTTCTTCATTTGTGCCCTAGGGACCCAATTTTTCAAAATAGGCCAGATTCATCAAATCGAGTTTTTGATCTTTAATACGGCCTCAAAATTCAAAACACAAAGAAAGAACCCCCATTAGAATTCAAAAAGCTTTTTGAAAATGTAAATTTTTTCAAAAAATACGCTGATTTGCGATCAGAAATGACTTTTTATGAAAAATAGAGAAAAATTCATAACTCACGCAAATCATGTCAAAATGATCTAAAAATCGAACTGGGACATGTTGGACACATAAGTAACTCACAAAAAAAATTTCAGAACTAAAATCTAAGTGGTTTAAAAGATATGATTGAATCTTTAAACCAACTAGATTTTTTGCCTGCAAACCAATCTATATATGGGTTGGCCTTAAAACCAAAGTGAAAAATTTACAAGAGCACTTGATTAGATCCAATATGCTGCTGTAAAAAACCAGAGATGAAAAATAAAATTAAATGGAGCTAGAAACTTGATTCAAGCCCCACGGCGGGCGCCAAAAATGTGTGCTAAAATGTTGTCACACTTCTATGAATCATTACATGTAAGAAAACTCAAGAATGAGCCCTCACAAATCGATCCATAGCTCTCTACTCATAGAGTGCAAGGGTTTGCAATGGAGGCCCTCAGTTTGACCTATTTTTGTGCCCATGCAAGTACACCATGAGATTAGAGATTCAAAGAGGAAAAGCAAGAATGCTAGTCTCCATGATCTTCAAATATGCATGAAAATAAGATCTATTCTATGAAAACAAAATCTAATCTATAAATGCAAGATCTAAGCTAAAAGCCCATGATGGGTGCAAGAGAGAAAAAGACAAGAAAATAGAAGTTCTCCACAAAAAACTTTTGTATTCAAACTCTTTCAAAAATTGATCTTCAAACCTGCAGCATAACGATAGCATAATCATGGGTGTCTAAAATGAGGAGAGGGCTCTCCCTTATAAAGGAAATTATGGAGGTGAGAGGCTTCTCACAACCAATATGGGATAATAGAGCTTGATCCATGTGAGACAAAATTCCACCAATGAGAAAAGAGGAGTGGTTGAGGAGAAAGTGGAAAGATAAATCCCACTTAGATCACTTTTTTTAAGTGTAGAGAAATTAAATAAAAAGAATTTATTTTATTTCCTTTTTTCATCAAAAGAGATATTTAAGTGGAATTTTTATTTAATTAAAAGGAAGCAAGTTCTTTTTAATTAAATAGAAGATATTTAATTAAATTAAAAGAGAGGTTTTTCTCTTAATTAATTAAATGTGGATGAACTGTTTAATTAAAAGAGAGGTTTTCTTTTAATTAAATGGGGATTTTATTTTATTTAATTAAAAGAGAAGATTTTCTTTTAATTAAATAAGACTTGGAATAAGATGATCAATCTTAGAAATGAAATAAATTGAATTTGATCAAGGAAATTGATTTGAATTGATTTAATAAAATATTACAAACCATTGATTCAGAAAATTTGATAAATTGATAAATTGAATAATGGGGGCCCATAGTCTAGGCGACCATTTTTGGGTGCATACAGTATCTTAACCGAGGTCACCTTAGAGGAGTAAAAAGTGGTAACAACTAGGTTTCCACATTAAATCCTAGTGTCAAACATGTGTGAAAGTTATATTTGTGATGCATGCTGTTTTACAGTTGTTTATTTACTATTAGTTGACATATACTAAACAAAGAGCTAAGTGATGAATATGCTAAGTTGCTGATAACATGCTATATGGATCAAGTGGTTTAATGAGATTGTTTAAGTTATTAGAAGTTGGTAAAAGTTGAATTGGTACATCTAGACATGAGGATAACTGATTCACCGACCTTGCTCTCTGTTATTCTAAATATTCTAACAATTGCTATCAAATCTTTGGTGCTTGTAAGGAATGTTTGAAGGACTTAAGATAAAGATTGAGATGTACAAGAGAGAGGTACCTAAGATGAATAAGGAGAACTTTCCAACATGGAAACAATTCATGAAATTGGATCTATCTAGAGCTTGAGATTTTGCATTGTAATATCTAGAAAATGAATACAATGAGATCTATGACTATTGAAAAAATGAAGGAAAATTAGAAGCATAATCAAACAATGATAGATCTAGAATCTTCCCTAAATTATGCTAAATTTAATGATGTGAAAGAATGCATTACTAGAAAGAAAATATGGGATACATTGGCTCAAATCCATGGAGGAGACAAAAATGTGTTAAGGGCTAAAGAAGAAAGTTTGAGAGGAAAATTGGATGACATGAGAATGAAAGAATGAGAAACTATTGCATAGTATTGTGGAAAAATCAAGGAGGTTGTTAATATTATTAGAGGACTAGGAGGAATCATATATGATGAGAGTGTGATAAGTAAGGTAGTGAATACTTTACTTCCTATCTATGTATTTAGAGTATTTGTAATTTAGGAACTGAGGTGTACACCTTGTAGATAGTCTAATTGGTAGACTCTCTATATTTGAGTTGTCAAATTTTGATAATTATAAACCATCTAGCATTGAATGTGCTTTTGAGTGTCAACTAACCATTGTTGGATCTAAGAGAAAGAAGAAGAGTAGACATGTAGTCTATGATAGTGAAAGATGACGAACTTGATGAGTTAGAAGCATTATTGGCAAGAAGGTTACCAAGAGGAAAAGGAAAATACAAAGGTCAATTCCCTATTATTTGTTTTACATGTAATTTTTTTGTCATATTGCTGTAAGATGTCCCGACCAAGATGAGAAGGAGGAAAGGAAAGACAAAAAAATATTGAGGAAGGAGAGAAAATGGAGACAATTGAGGTAATAAAGACTACAAAGGAAAAGGTAAGAAACCCTCTTACATTGCTGAAGAAGAGAGTTCTCATAGTGATTCTGATGAAAATGATGAAGTTGTTTATTTTTCAATGAAAGATGAATCTAATGAAGATGCAAAAATTCCATTGATTTCACATGTGAACAAGAATGGAAAATGAATAATTGATACTAGTTGTTCACATCATATGACTGGTGATACAAGTAAGTTTGACAAGTTAGAACATTATAATGGAATTAGTGTTAAGTTTGGAAATGATGCACCATGTTATGTGAAAGGTAAAGGACCAATTATAATAAATGATAAGATCATATGTGAAAATGTATATTGGGTTGATGGTTTAAAATATATCTTGTTGAGTGTGGCAGGATTAAATAGTTCAGGCTACTGAGTTGAATTTCAAAACAAAAATATAAAGATCTATGATGCTACTATTGAACTAATTGGAAGTGGTGATCAAACAAGAGGTAACTTGTTATATCTAGACCTATCTAAAGATACTTGTCTATTTTCACAATTTGAAGAAATTTGGTTATGGCACAAGAGGCTATGTCATATGAAGTTTGACAATTTTTTAAGAATTAGTAAAGTGAAAAGTGTTAGAGGATTACCCATATTGAAAAAACCTGAGAAGATGATGTGAAAACAATGTCAAATAGGAAAAATGATAAAGCATAGTTTCAAGATAAATACTTATTATCTTGATGATGTTTTGGAGTTAGTTCATACTCATTTATGTGGTCCTATTGGAGTGTAAAGCTATTATGATGACAAATAATTTATTCTATTTATTGATGAATTTTCTACAATGATGGCTATAATGTTTCTTATAAGAAAAATATGATACAATTCAAATGTTTAAGTTTTATTTGAATAGAGTCAAAAAAGAAACATGCAATAGTCTGAAGTAATTGAGATCAGATAGACAAGGTGAATTCATATAAGATGAGTTCAATATACTTTGCAATGACAAAGGAATCAAGAGAAAAATGAGTGCACCAAGGACTCCACCATATAATAGAATAGTTGAGAGAAGAAATAGACCAATCATGAAAAATACAAGGATAATGATGAGGGAGAAGAATGTTTCACAAAAGTATTGGAGACAAGTTGTAATTAATACACTCTATACTTTGAACCAAGCTCAAGTTAAGAAGGTACAAACAAAACATGTTTGAACTTTAGTATGGCTATGCACCTAATGTTAATTATTTCAAGTTTTTGGAAGAAAGTGTTACATATTGAAAGATGCAAGGAAAGACAAATTTGATGCAAAGAGTGATGAAGGTACATCCCTAGGATATTCCACTAAAAGAAAGGCATATAATTGTTTGAATTTGAAGACTAACAAAATTGTAGGAAGTGCAAATGTCAGAGTTGATGAATTTGCAAAAAAGAATGAAGAGGAATGCAAGAAAGAACTTTAAGATTATAGAAATTTTATCTACATATATGAAGGAGAACCTAGTACCTTATCTAAACCAAAGAAAGAGGCTACCAAGCATCAATAGCTAAGAACCACTGAGGTTCAACAAAAAATGTTTGTTGAGCATCAATAGGCTACCAGGCATTAGGCTGTTAGAGTTGGGACATAGAATGAAGAAACAAAACATTAGTGAGAGGAAACTAAACACTAGACAAACCATGCCAGGTTATAGCTAGAGATACCTAAATAAGACGATCACAAACAACTGAGTAAAATACATTAGGAATAAAGGAGACCTAAATTTGTACTAGAAAAATATGTGAGAAGGAACCGTACAATAGAGAAAATAATTGCAAGCAAAGATTTAGGAGTCATGAAAATAAGTATGTTGAAGAATGATACATATTTATTATGTGATGTAATACCTAAATCTATTAAGGAAGCTATAGAAAATGAAGAATGGATTAAGGTAATGAATGAGCAATTTGATCAAATAGAGAAGAACAAGACATGGATATTAGTACCCAGACCAAAGGACAAGAATGTGATTGGAACTAAGTGGGTATTTAGAAACAAGATAAATAAGAAATTTGAAGTTACATGGAACAAGGCAAGACTAGTTTGTAAGGGATATGCACAAGAGGAAGAAATTTACTATGGAGAAACATTCACCCCAATTGTAGGGTTAGAAGGAGTGAGAAATTTTATTTCATATGCTTCTCAAAAAAGATTCTAAGTATACCAAATGGATGTGAAATATGCCTTTTTGAATGGAATATTAGAAGAAGAAGTCTACATTTATACCCCAAAATAATTTGTTGATCCTAGTAGGAAAAATATGGTATGTAATCTACACAAAGAATTATATGGTTTGAAACAAGCCCCTAGAACATGGTATGAAAGGTTACACACTTATTTGATTATTTTTTATTTGTAAGAACTAATGACAATATCAATCTATACTTGAAAAGTGAATATGAGTAAAGGATATTGCTAGCTGATGTTTTTGTTGATGATATCATATTTGGAGGACATGATAAATGTTATGTAAATAATTTACTAATGAGATGAAAAAATAATTTGAGATGTAAATTTTTGGAGAGATCATGTTCTTTGTTGGTTTGCAATTCTATAAGATGAAGAAAGGTATTTACATTACACAATCAAAGTATATCAAGGAGATATTGAAGACTTTTGGAATAGAAGACTCGAGACCTATTGGAACACCTATGGTTTCTGGTCATAAACTCTCAACAAATGAAAATTTAGCTGAGGCAAATCAAACATTATATAGGTCAATGATTGGAAAATTGCAATATGTTTTGTACATAGGAGACTTGATGTTGCATTAGCAGTTTGTATTGTTGCTAAATTTTCTGCTAATCCTAAAGAAAATTATATGATGATAGTGAAAATGATACTGAGATATCTAAAAGCTATAGAAAACTATGGATTATGGTACAAGAAAAGTGACAAGTTTGGGCTAAAAGTTTATACAAATGCTGATTGGGCTAGAAACATTGATGCCATAAAAAGTATAAGTGGAGGAACTTTCCTTCTAGGAAGGAGACTAATTTCATGGACAAGAAAGACACAAGATTGCATTTCTCAATCCACAAAAGAGGCTATGTACATTTTTGCAACAATTAATTATTCAAATATTTTGTGGATCAAGAGACTATTCAAGGGTATGAAGGAAAACATTAATGAATTTGTGATGCAGGGTGCCCCACTTAATATCATAAACTCATGATAGAAACAAAGAAACAACAACAAATGCGAGAACAAAATATGGACTTACCACAAATACAAATTTATTGAATTCATAAGTACAATATGCTAATTCACATGGGTGCCTTTAGTACAATATTTTGCAAGACAAGCTGCGAACTATCACGTAGAGTTGTCCTAGACAATGTTTGGGCCTTTCTTAAATAGGCAATTTTATGCCACCTGGGTAGGTTCTAGATGCTCAAAATTAATACCTAGGGCTGAAAAACCCTAACAAAACATATAGATTTGGCCAAATATATCTTTGAAAATTATTTTAGAAGTTTCAAGTAGCCCAACTTTGGAAGGCCATAACTCACGAATGGTTGCTCCGATTGGCTATTATAACCACTTAAAAAAAATGCCAGCTTATGATCTATAGGATTAGAACCATGCTAGTGCCCTTTCGTCAAGTTTTTGGACCTCATTTGGGAACTCTAAAGCCTCAAATGGTGAGCCTAAAGATTTTTATACAAATTCTTCTATCAAAAATTTTCAATAACTTCTCTGATAATTAAGTTGAAGCAATGAGATTTTATCTCTAAAATGAACCTTCCTATAGAAAATGAGAACATTCCAACCTCATATGAAAAACTTACTAAAAGTAACAAGTTTACATAAATAGTAATCACCTTGTCTACTAGTCCTTATTAAAATAGAAAAGATTGAAAATAAAATATTTTTCGGTGATGCAAGATTGCCCTTACACCTAGGATGCTCCTGCATCAATTTGTTGTGATATATTGTCATAACAAAAGTGCTATAAAAATATCTAAGAATCATATAATGCACACAAAGACACATTTCTATCAAGTATCATTACTTGAGAGAGTTGGTACAAGAAAAAGAAGTGAGAGTGGAGTATGTAAACACAAAGGAGTAGATAGATGATATGTTCACTAAGGGATTACCTAATGATACTTAATGAGAATCTAATAGGAAAGTTAGGGGTCATTCCCCTATATGAGGAAACATGAGAAGATATGAAACACTATTCAAATGATATGATCCAAATATCTTACACATTAATGTAGGAATTCACACTTTAGGAGCTTCCTAAAGATGTCAAAAGAAAGAAATAAAACTATAAAAAGATGGAGCTTCAAATAGTCATGGAGATAAGATGAGAGAGGAAGTGATATTTCAATATCATTCAGATAGTGAAAAAGTGAAGATGTTATGTTATGGATGATGTCTTTGGTATTGTTGTCAAAGAGGGAGAATATGAAAAATCACAATCCTTCAATCATAATGCATCACACACACATAGACACACACACTCTCTCTCTCTCTCTCTCTCTCTCTCTCTCTCTCTCTCTCTCTCTCTGTCTGTCTCTCTCTCTCTCTCTCTCTCTCTCTCTTATGTGGTTACCATCCACATGGAGAATATGTTTAGAGATATAAGAAGAAGATATGACAGTTCTGAGGAAAATATGTGTAAGAGGGAGCCAATACCATTGGTATTATAATTGATGTCAAAATTTAATTGTAATTGATATCATAGAGTGAGTAGTATAAGAGGATGAATGAATGAGAATTAGAATGAAATTAAGGATATTAATGAAAATCTATTAGATACCATAGAGGGAGATAAACATGATAAATCATGAGAATATCTTTTGCATTTGCATGGTAGTAGGGTTGTTGCCATCAATGCCAAAGAGGGAGATTATTGGAAACTACAATTGAAACAATTTTTATGTTGTCATTGATGAAAACCTATTGGAGAGACATTTACAAATAGTGTAGTGTTATATGTATTGACTAATGAAGATGATTTGAAAAGAGGGATAACTAGATGAACTAGTGAAGTTGTTGAGTAAAGAGGAGTAAGCATGTTGGAATTACAATGGGGACTTGATTAATTGGTATTTGATAAGATGATATATAGTTTAATCATTATGAGAACTGAAGAAAATCATTGAGTTTATGTATAGAAGACAAGACAAATAATTGAGTAAATCCCTAAGATTGAGCGAGTGATAGTTTTGTTAGAAAGTAAAGTCCACCAAGATATTGAGGGGGGGTTGGGGGGTGAATTATTTATTATCAATCTTATCAGTTGTTAAGCATGTGAGAATTATAATCAATAACCATAAGAAGATATTCATACATGAACACCATATATGTTAACTTGGGAAACCTTTGATCAGAGGGAAAACTCCAGTGGGGATGGTACCCAAAGAATGATGTACTAATATAAAAGTTCCTTGTTAGAGTATAGACTTAGTTAGGAGCCAATGAAATACATTTAGTACATGTCAGTCCTTGTTAGGAGACTTTGAATCCCTAGCAGGAGATTCCAACCTTGTTAGAAGTTGTGCTAACCCTATTAGGAGTTGTAGAAGGCAGATGGACCCACTGTCCAAATAGATTGACAAGAAATATCACTGAACTCACTATCCAATTAATCTCCATATTACTCCTTACAAAATAATAAAAATGTATAGCTCCTTCTCCATCCTCTGACCAAATCAAACCTCTTTTGATCTTGATACTAGATCATCAACTTTGCATCCAATAATCCCTTAGATCATTTACTCATATTTACCAAATACTTCACATATCACTCTTTAATCACATTGATCAAACACTTCACCAAAAGGAAAAAATCCTTCCTTTATATGATATCCTCAAAATAATTCCTTGAGCTAGCCTCGAGGCTTTCCCAATTAATTATAATAGGTCCTCTTTAAGATAATTAGTTATTTTACAATTACACAATACTATTGGCTCACAGTCTTTACAACATCTCACACATGCAACCTTAGACCTTGCACACTTGCTATTGTTGGCAAAAGCTTAATTAGAGCTGATGGGATTAGTTAGTCCAAAAGGTCACATGATGGTTGAGTCACCCCTTTGGTAGGTATATGTACATCATCCTATTTTGGATTTGGATCATCATTCAATAATAATCACTGTAGTTGGAATTGCATATCTTCTCATATGAATAAAGTATCTATTATATGTTACATTCTAATCTCTTAATGAAATTAGTAGCCATTTCCCCTATATGGTAAACATTTGGCACCATTTCTAGTCAAACCTGGTACAAAAGAGGTGTTATGAAGATTAATGCCAATTTTTTGATATAAATATAGAAATAAAATAAAGACAAGGATGATGTACACACAATATAGGAAATATTAATTCTCGCACAATAGGTAGAGTGAAGGAAGAAGTTTCAAAAACTCACTAACATGCACTAAAGTGGTGAAAGAGCACAAATATAGGGGGTGAATTCACCTAATGGACTGAAGAGTGCTGCAGACTTGCTTGAGGAAATGCAATAGAGATTGAATCTAGTAGAAGAGACAAAGGAGGAGTTCCTAAACTTGTATATGCCAAGGGTAGAGAATCCAAACACAAGAGAAGGACCTCACACAACTTGAGGTGCCAAAGGAGAATGAGCATAGGGTGAACTCTTAATTCCTAGTACACCTAAAAAACATATACAAGTTGAGAATCAAATAAATTCACTTGTAGAAGATTTCTTCACACCATAGAGTAAAGTGGTTGTCTAAAGTAGCACAGTTGTGCAAAACATTATAGGTACACATAGCAACGTGGGTACATAGAACAATGTGGGTGCTTAGAGTAAGTACCACAAATACTAAAGACATTAAAAATGGAAGGACCAAAGGAAAAAATACCAAAATTCAATTGTGATGGAACAATTGATCCTATTTGACATTGTAAAACATGTGAAATAATTTGGACTGCAAATAACATAATAGACCAAGATGATTGGGTTTGATAGTTTTTGGCTACTCTAAAAGGTGTAGAAATTGATTGGTTTCTGGACACTGATCTATAGAAGTTAACTTCATGGCCAAATGTCAAGAAAGAATTTATAGCAAAGTTTTGACTACTCAGGGATGATAATGAGATAGTAGCAGAAATCTACAATACCAAGTAGGGAAATAATTAAATAATTCATGTATATACAAGGAGGCTAAAAGAGCTAGTAGGAAAATGGAAAGCCTACTAGTCGACTGGTTGAAGAAAAGATGGTTTGTCAAAGGGCTATGATCAACACCAATGAAAAAGATAAAAATTGTACCTCCAACATCATACATTGATGCATATAATCACACAATGGACTTAGAGAGTGACTAAAAAAAGGCAAAAAGAAGAAAGATAGATCATTAGATTTAGAAGATTTATCCTCCAGAAGTAGTAGTGACAAGGAATCAAGTAAAAAGGTTCAAGCACTACAGAAGGACATGCTCTATATGATGAAAGAGTTCAAAAACATGAAAATTTTTTTGGCCAAGTGAGAGAAGGTGAACTATGGTTTCCAAATTACATAGAGGAGGAGTACACAAAGGGATCTTGCCTCAAGAACCAATTTTGTGATATCTACCAAATTATAGGACATTCCACTAAGGAATGCTCATTCAATATGAAAACAAAGGGACACCAACAAGTACTATTAACACAAGAAGTGTCCACCTCAGGCATAGGAATGGATACAAACAATGCTATGACAACCTTAAGAGGGTACCAAAATAACAACTGATGTGGATGAGGTGACACAAACAATAACAACAACAATAATTGGGGCAATAGCTAGATACAGTATGATCTCAGTGGATGACCAATGACATAATTCCATGTGTGCAACCTTTGGAATCATTTTTCCAAGGACTATACTACAAAGGGAATACCAAAATTATTGTGTAGATGGTGTGGTCTCAGAGACCATGATGACTCAAAATGTCCTAAAATTGGGGTGAACCTATTAACCATAGAAATATGTGATGAGGAAATATCAGGAACCACTTGTGCACAAGAAAAGAAGACATTGTATCTAGATTTGGAAGAGGAAAAGAAGAGGACACAACAATAATGAGCTAGAATAGAAAAAAATTTGGAGCCTAAAAAATTGTAAATGAAGGAGACTATTAGTACCTCAAGGAGGAATCAAGTAGAAAAAAAAATCATATAATAGGTAATGCAAGCTAAGGTTCCCATGAAGTTGAATGACCTTCTTCTTGAAATGCCTTAGTTAAGGACTATGATCCTGAACCTGACACCATCCCTAAAGATGGAGAAAGAGCTGAGGAAAGGCACAAAAGATGGAAGTAGAACAACCATGGCAGACCCAATGCTACTTGCACTCAACATAGGAAGACACCTTATAGTAGTTGAGATGGAAATTCTTAGAACTATCCTCATAGACACCATTATAGATGGAGGGTCAGGAGTAAATGTATTACTAAAAGAAACATGAAAGAAGTTGGGGAAACCTACTCTATGGCCACCTACATTTCAACTGCTCACTGCCGATGAATACATGGTCAAACCACTCAAAAATTTGATGGCATAACTTGTGACGATTAGGACACAATCATTTTTACTGGATTTCATGGTCATTCTATTGAAAAGGAAATGATACAACACCATCCTTGAAAGGGGCTAGCTAGTGTAGGCAAAAGTAAAACATGATTGGAAAAAGAACACCCTGTCCATGGAAAGAGGAGGTCCTAGGTTCATAATTGACCTACAAAGCCACATGGTGGGAGAGGAGGTAGCATCGTTAGATCCTAAAGGAAAAGAAGAAGAGGATGAAGGAAAGAAATGAATGGAACCCAATGAAGAAGGATTTATGAGACTGGAAGGAGGGTCCAATAGTGATGACTTGGATTTAATGAATGACCTACTCCATTGAAAAATAGAGGACTATGAGCTCTTTTTGAGCTGTCACATGTTAGGGGTCAAGGAAGGAAATAAGGGAGAGGAAAAGAATGAATTTTTGATGGAATACAAAGAAGTGAAAGAAGGAGAGGTGCAGATAGATGAAACACCTATACATACATTTAGTAATGAGAAGCCTATTAAATATGAAGAATCCATAATAAAGATGGTAAACTTAGGGGATGAGGCTAATCCAATTTTTTTTTTTTTGTGGGAGATGACTGGAATCCAATTTTGAAAGCAACATCATTTAAAATATTTATGAAGTATAAGGATGTTTTTGTATGGACATACAAAGACTTGAAAGGAGTATCACCAAAATTGTGCATCCACTATATCCCATTAATAAAAGGAACAATACCCATATAGAAGCAACCATACTAGATGAACAAAAAATATGCCATACAGGTTATAGATGAGACCAGATGCTTCAAGTAGGCATTATTTTTAGGGTATAGGTGAGTGAGTGGGTATTCCCAATTATGATATCTCTAAAAAAAGATAACACTCAAATAAGGATATGTGTAGAATTTTGATGCTTGAAAGTAGTGATGATTAAGGATCCATTCCCAATACTATTCACTGACAATATTTTGGAAGAAGTTACAGGGCATGAAATCTATTTATTCATGGATGGATTTTCTAGATATAACTAGATATCCATCATAGAAGAAGATAGGCTCAAAAAAAACTTCATAGTAGAAGATGAGGTATATGCCTAGAACAGAATGCCATTCAATCTGTGTAATGCCCTGGCAACATTTCAAAGAATTATTTTACATGTCTTCAACAAGATGTCAGTCAAAAATTTCAAAACATTCCTAGATGATTGGTCAGTTTTGTTAGAAATAGGAATTACTAAGGGGGGGGGGGGTGTGAATTAGTAATTTAAAAACTTTAGTCACCAATTGGATATTATTTTTTACTTTAAACCATACATAAAAAATTCATAAAGTAATGCTGAACAATAATGGTAATCATGCACAAAGATAACTCATAACACCATGTTTTGTTAACTAGGGAAACACTGGCCAAGGGAAAACCCTGGTGGGGATGATACACACTAGATAATATATTGATATATAAGTTCCTTGTTAGAGGATGGATCCTATTAGGAGTCAATGAAAAATTTAATATAGAGAGTCCCTGTTAGGAGACTTTGAATCCCTCTTAGGAGATTCCAATCCTTTTAGGAGTTGTGCCAACCCTGTTAGGAGTTGTAGTAGAGTAGATACAAGATGAGTCCATTGCCCAAACATGTACTTCCAATTACAAGAAGAGCTCACTGCCCAAACAAGTAATTAGACTTTTAGAATATAGATTCTTTCCTAATTTGATCTTAGATCACAAAATGGCTTTACAAACTTCGCATATATCACTTTCATAGAAATTTGCATATAATTGCTCAACACAATTTCTCTAAGATAACACACTTGAATTTGCAAGATGTCCTTTGCATAAATACCATGCCTTTTCATAAATTTCTACTAGGTTAACTAAGATTACAATAAAATTTTCCAACTTAGAGTAAACATCTAGGATGTCAGCCCTAATTGGACAAGTAATTATTTTGTAATTAAAATAATTCCTTTCCTTTAATTTTGCTATCTTGTTACATTGGTAAAACACAAATATCTCTTTTTTGTGTTGTCTGTACTAACTTCCAAGGTTATAAAAATCATTATCAAAATGTATACTATCTCCATCTAACTTTTCTAATCATAATATGACATCAACAATAAGTTACAAACAAAACAATACACTACTGTATACCAAATTCATACTTAGACAATTTGTTGAGTACTAAAAGCTAAGTATCTTTTTTTTTGAGGTTTTTTGTAAGCATGTACATCATGTGTTGCCATAAATGATAAAAATTACATATCCTCATTAGCCAATTTTCAAAAATCTCCCCCTTTGGCATTGATGGCAACAAAATAGGGAAAATTGGCTAAGTATCAAAAACTTAAAATAAATAACACATTAACATTACATCTATTAAAATTTGTCCATTTTACACATGCTCCCCTTACAATACGATTTCATAATTTTCTCTTTACTTGATTTACAATTTTCATATGTACTTCTCCCCCTTTGAAATCAATGACAAAGGTTAAAATGTCAAAAGCTGTCCATCTGTTGTCAAAATTTTTGTAAACATTTGTCTTAAACTAATAGTATCTTCATGCAATCATCAAAATTTGCTTTCAATCTATCCATACCTTTTGTATACATATCTTTGGCTGATTTAGTAGAGGTGAGAATTGTATGCACCCTAAAATGGTCGCCTAGACTATGGGCCCCCATTATTCAATTTATCAATTTATCAAATTTCCTGAATCAATGGTGTGTAATATTTTATGAAATCAATTTAAATCAATTTCCTTGATCAAATTCAATTATTTCTCTTTTAATTAAATAAAATAAGTCCCCATTTAATTAAAGGAAAACCTATCTTTTAATTAAATAATTCATCCACATTTAATTAATTAAGAGAAAAACCCTTCTTTTAATTTAATTTAATATCTCCTATTTAATTAAAAGAACTTGCTCCCTTTTAATTAAATGAAAATCCCACTTAAATATCTCTTTTTGATGAAAACGGAAATAAAATAAATTTTTTAATTTAATTTCTCTACACTTAAATGCACATATTTCTAAGTGGGACTTATCTTTCTACTTTCTTCTCAACCACTCTTCTTTTCTAATTGGTGGATCTTTATTTCACATGGATCATTATTTCTGCACCCTTTATTAAATCTTTTTCCTCTCAATCTAGATCATCCAATCTTCTTTATAAGGGAGAGCCCTCTCCTCATTTTGGATACCCATGATTATGCTATTGTTATGCTGCAGGATTGGAGAGCAAATTTTGAAGGAGTTTTGAATGCTAAAGCTTTTGTGGAAAACTTCTATCTTCTTGTCTCATTCTCTCTTGCACCCATGGCTTTCGTCATGGGCTTTTATCATTGCATTTGCATATTAGTTTAGAGTCATATTTTCTTTCATAGATTAGATCTTTCTTTATTTTGCATTGTTATCATTTAGATTAGCTTGCATCTTCATTCTCATAAATATTTGATGATCATGGAGACTATCACTCTTGCTTTTCCTCTTTGAATCTCTCATTTCATGGTGTACTTGCATGAGCATGAACTAGGTCAAACTAAGGGCCTCCATTACAAACCCTTGCACTCCATGAATAGAGAGCTATGAGTCACCATTCAAGACCTCATTTTTGAGTAATCTTGGATATAATGACTCATAGAAGAGTGCTCACATTTTAGGCATACATTTTTGGTGCCCACCATGGGGCCACCTACCTTTGCTTGGTAGTTTTTATATAGATCTATTTGTAGACGCAAAAAAATCTTAGATTTGAAAGATTTGATCATATCTTTCAAACGGCTAGGTATTTTGATCTAATTTTTTTTTCTCAGGTGGTGATATATCTGAAAAGCTTTGGTCCAATTTTCAAATTTTTTTGAAACATTTTCCACTTTTAATAAAATTTCCTTGATTTTTCATAAAAAATCATTTTCAAGAATAAATCAGCACATTTTTTGAAAATATTTATAGTTTCGAAAAGCTCTTTGAATTTTAAATAGAGTTGGTTCTTTGTGTTTTGATTTTAGAGGTCATATTAGGGGTCAATAATTTGATTTATAAAAATTGGTCTGTTTTGATAAAATGACTCCCTAGGGCACAAATTAAAAGATATTTTCTAAATTCTTGCATTTTTGGAAAGCCCTCTAATTTTTGATAGGGGTTACTTTTTTGTATTTTGAGTTTTGGATCCAAATTCATATCATGTAGATCCAATCTTTATGACTAGGTCAAAAATCAATTGAAAAAAAAGGCATTTAATGAATAGTTTGCATTTCATTTTTACAATGAATCAATGCATGATGTGGGCTTTCCTTTGGGTTGCTTACTGATTATTATCAGTCTTAAAATTTAGGATTTTAGAGCTAACCCTAGTTTTCCATGAGTTGGACATATATTGCATATCTTGTGTTTGCTTGTTTTGTTTGTGGCTTTGTTCTTTGTGAGCGAGCATTCAAGCGTAAACAAAAGGTACAACAAAGAAAAGATGTGTTGCAAGGATTACCAGGTATTTTATTTGAACTCTAAAATATTTAGATTTGGAACTAAAATTAACATCTCATGTGTTTGGCTTGAGTGTTTTTACATGCTTTCACAGATTCACACTTCAATTGGAGCTTTAAAATTGAATCTAGATTTGCTTTCATGGATTTGTGTTTCACATAGTAATTAGGCCCTATGTATACTATTTGAGAGATCTTGAGAGATTGAGCTTCATTCACTTGCTTTATATGCGAAGCTCCTCTTGACGATATATCCTCTTATAGGTAGGGAAGGATATTTTTATTATCTTACTATTTGGATTGGATTTATCCTCATTATCCATTAGTCTTCTCTCTTTTGAGATTGGTGGTGTTTGTTGTTGGATTTTCCAAAAAGGTGAGGTAATTTCAAATTAGCGTGTCAAAATATCTTGTTTACTATGTTTGGGTAAGGTGAAGAGGCTAGATGAGTATGCTTTGTTCCCTTTTGGGCACATCAAAAACTTGGAACCCTTGAATCCAAGCCAAGTCCCCATGTGGTACAACTTTGTGAGTCTACCTTGATTAGAGAGGGTTAAACC
The DNA here is from genome assembly GCA_028749045.1 of Cupressus sempervirens. NCBI lineage: Eukaryota > Viridiplantae > Streptophyta > Pinopsida > Cupressales > Cupressaceae > Cupressus > Cupressus sempervirens. Next base: position 309,621,869 of record CM053785.1, read on the forward strand.
AGAGTGGACATTCTCTTTATTGGGTCAACCACATTGACGATATCTCAAGTGGTAATAGCTATTTTTGATGTGGTAGTAGCAACCGCTATATAAATGTCCTTGTGGGGGAAATACTCACAGGTGTAGTCTTTTGTTGGGTTGTCAGGTCTCCTCAATATCTTTGATTGATTAAATTCTCAAAATATGTCAAAATGTTGGTGTGTCAAGATTAGATTTTGCCCACTCTAGATTACAAAAGCTACAGATTTGAACATTACTAAGAACCATAGTGCTACCAAATTTTCTTTTCTAAGACTATGTGCATGATTGAAAAATATTTTGAGAACATACACGGTAGTGATTTTAGGGACTAGATTGATATTACAACACTATTTTGATTCATGTGCAAGGTTGCTTTGTCCTTTGATCATTATTTGAAGACATTTGCTTGAAATCTCTGATTGTTATCTTGCGTGCTTGGTTCATGATTAAGAATCTATCGATACATCTAGTTGGACATTTAAAATAAATAAAATCCGAGTTCTTGATTTGAGACTTTACGATCAAATAACTTTGTTATCCCATTATTTTTAGTCTCCCTAGGTTGATCCTATTTGGATTAGGCTACTTTCCCATTCTTAGAAGCCTTTTTTTACCTTATGTTATTGTGCTTTGACCTCTTGAATTAGTAGTCATTGATTTCACAAGAGACCTTGTTTGGAGTTGGTGAGTTAAAAACTGTCCTTGTTGAGAAAGATATACACTTGGATCCTTTGATATTACACTTGGAGAGTCTTAGTAATCTCTTGTCCATTCACTTTCATAAAAAAAAAAATTTAATTATTTATAATTTGGGTAAATCATCCTCCTGGTCCATATGTGCTAGGGTATTCACCCAAAGTTGTGAGCACCTCTGTGGCAGTGTTGGTTTATTCTTTTTGCAAAAATTCTATCTTACCACATCTCTTTTGGACAAGTTAGTGCTTTTACTATCCTAGTTTGGTACCAAAATTCCTTAGGGTTATCCTATCAATTAGTACCTTTTCTTGCATGCCGATTACAACAAGATATTAAGTAGATCAAGGAAAGAAACCTCAAGTTGTCTTTAAACAATTACCTTTAGTTCAAACTCATAGAAGACGTAAGGGAAAGGAACCCGTGTCTATTCAATCACCTAAGAGTATTCCAAAAGTTTTGTGTGACCCTAGTGGTGATATTATTGAGTTGAGTACACCCTTAACATCACCTCATTCAGCTATGGATATGAGTTTTACAAGAGCTCCATACAAGAAGAATCAAAGTAGTGAGTATAATGTTGACATTTTGAGTGGTGATCCCACTCGTGGAAGTAGACCAACTTCACCTCTTATTGAGGATAGGTATTTGGATGCACATCAAAGGGATGAGAAAGGAAGACATTATGCCAATCAAGAAGAGGAAGCTCAACATGATGATCAAATTGGTGAGCCTTCTAGTGCTCACGTGAATGCAACATTTACTAGTAATCGGTTTAGACAATCAAGACCATATACACCACTCATGACACCTTTAGGTTATGCAAGTGGAAGACTCAAAGCAATTGATCTTGAAAGAAAAGCCCTTCTAGAAGAACAAGCTAAGAAGGAAGACCAATTTCAATGCCTAGAGGAAGAAAGGCAAGTTAATACTGAGATGGAAAGGAAATCCCATCAAGAAGAACAAGACTTTTTCAAGACTTCACAACATGGCAATCAATTCAACAATGTGCACATTGGTGGTGGAAACAACTCTCCCTCGTCTACCCCTCCCAAGACTCCACAAAGTGGGAGATATTCAAGAACATCTTCACAATCTCCTACTCCTAGAGGAAGGCAAACTTCGAGACATGATTATTATAGGAGACCAACACCTCCTAGAGTTTTAAGAAAACATTCACAACAAGCTCATCATGGTTCACGATATGGAGGTGGGAGTTCAAAATTTGAATATAATTCTTATGATTTCATGGCTATACCACAAGATCCACATTTTCAGCAATGTATGGAAAATATATGGACCAAAACAAAGATTCATGCTTTCAACGTTTAATCAATAAAGGTGCTAAGATTCCTTACAACTTTGATATGGATAAAAAGATTCAAAAGCATGATCCTTCCATAAAAGAAGAAATTTATGAATTGAAGAAACAAATGAAGAAAATATCAGCACCCAAGAGTTCTTTTTCACTTGATTCAATTTTTCCTAATCCTTTTGATAAGAGTGTTGACATGAAAGTTTTTCCTAGAAAAGTTGAGATCCCCCAATATGACAAATATGATGGAAATGGGGATCCAAATGATCATGTGCGTTAGTTCTATACTATGAGTTTTGAGTTTCATCATGAGGACTCATATCTTATGAGATTATTTCCAAGTAGTCTTAAGGTTCAAGCCATGGAATAGTTTACCAATATAACTCCTCCTATTAAGACATTCCCTGAGTTGATTCAAAGATTTTTTCAACACTTTTCATACAATCTTTCACGATCTATCTCACTATTGGACTTATGTCACACAAAGAAAAATCAAGGAGAACCCTTTGTTACTTTCTTGCAAAGACATAGATGACAGTGCTCTCGTTATTCTAGGACTTTTCCTTAGAAAGAAAAGATTGAAGTCCTCATTAGTAATATGGTTCCTGAGATGAAGTATGAAGTTAAGAAGATGGTTTTTGAATCCTTTGATACCATGATTGAATCTGCATTTAGAATTGAGGATGTTTTGAGAGAGCAAGGTATTTTGACAAAAAATGGAAACAACAACAATAATGGTCATAATAACAACAACAACAAGGATAAAGGAAAGAACATAAATTAGAATAAGAACAAACAAGTAGTCAATGATGGAGTTGTGGATTCCTCAAACCCTAAAGACTAAGCTATTCTCCATTTGGCTAGTGCTAATCAATAGAGTAACAAGCCAAGATATCAAGAAAAGCCAAAAGGAGAGAAACACAACTTTACACAATTGGGTGACTCATATGAAGAGATATTTACAAAGCTCCTTGCACGTGATCTTGTGCACCCTTATGATGCTACAAAGTTCTACATACCTGAAGTTAAGCCATGGTGGTGGTATGAGAAGGCTTATTGCAAGATTCACAATGGCATTGGACACAATATTGAAAAATGTGCGAGATTCAAGTATATTGTTCAAGATCTTATTGAGAATGGAAAACTTAAAATAGATGGACTAAATACCAATGCTGATAACACAACATTCAAAGAGCCTTTGCCCAAGTATGAGAAAGGGGAAGCTTCCCAACCTAAGAATGGCAGGGCTGCAATCAATTATACTTATACAAATGCAAAAAATGTTGTCAATATGCTTGAGGTTGTAGAAGAAAGTGTCAACATGATGGAAGATAAAGATCCCAATGGTTATAATTTAAATTTGAACTCTCCTACCTTTGGCAAAAAACCTATTTTGGTGCTAAGGGGTAATCACTCTAGAGTCTCATCTCAAGATCCCCTTGTCATTAGAGGACCCAATTCAAACCAGTCAAGTAAACCTAAGCAAGTGTCTTCCCAAAGTCTCAATGCTGTTACACGAAGTCAAGGTCCCCTTGTTATCAAAGGACCTAGTTCAAACAACCAAGTAAAGCAAAACAAGTTCAATCCAAGAATGTTCCTTCAAAACCAATGGTTAATCCCAAGTCAAATTATAATCTTGTTGATCAATTGCAAAGAACCCCTACTCATATTTCAATTTTTGAGCTTTTAGAGTTGTCTCCGAGACATAAGCAGGTCCTTGAGGATACTTTGCGCATGGAAAATGTCCCCAATAATGTAGACGTTGATCGATTCCAGAACATGGTTAATCATATTGCAAGCCCTCATTATCTTTCCTTTTCAGAGGAAGATGATAAATCTTTGAGCCATCCACACAATTTTGCCCTTCATATTGAGGTTATGATACATAGGACCCGTGTTAGGTGTGTGTTGATAGATGGGGGTGCTGGGCTTAATATTTTTTCTTTAAGTCTTTTAAAGACATTGGGTTATTCTGAACATGTTATTGATAGCAAAAGAAAGATTACTATTAAAGCTTATGATGAGGCAGAGAGAAGTTCAAAGGGGTTGGCTGTCCTTCTTGTTAGGATTGGCCCTGTGCAAAAAGATGTTTTATTCCAAATAGTTGATGCTGGACCCCTTGCGTACAACATTTTTCTTGGTAGACCATGGATTCATGATATGCAAGTAGTACCATCTACTTATCATCAATGTGTTAAGTTTCCTTACAATGGAATAGAGATATGTATTCTTGGGGATAACACTTTGTCTATTAACTCAATTTCAGCAAGTACTCATGTTCCCCTTAATAGACCAACATATGATTTTAATGCAATCTTAGCTAATTGCAAGAACAAGTTTAAGTCCATAGACCTTGACATGGGGGGATATCAACTTAACTCCCTTGCTGCATTACCAGTTTCACCTAGGTCTTATGGTAAACCTTCACAAGAGATGAAACCTTCCTCTTCAACTATGACATTGTTTGACACATTTGTATAGTCATCAGTGCCTATTCAAGATGAGAAAGAAGATGTGGCTGTTAGAGATTGGATTTGTAGAGAAGAGAAGTATCTGCACAATGAAGATTTCACTCCTTCACCTAATGCTTATGGAAGAGGGTATTCTTTTGTCAAGAAAATGGGTTATCTTGGACATTGTTCTCTTAGTAATAGATTGGATGCTAGAACTGAACCTCTTGATCATCAACTTTTTGGATGCAAGTCTAAGAATTCAGTTGGCCTAGGGTATGTGGATCAAAGTAAGAATGTTGCTTCTATCCTTGATAAGTCAAATAGTGAAGAAGAACAAGAATACATACCTAATTCAGAAAACCAACAAGATATGTATGAAGATTGGGTCCCTTCTACTAATCTCCTTTGGGGAGATTCAGACAATTTGGTATCTCATGAGACAGTTGCCAATTTATATCAAGAATGTGTGACTCTTGATGATATTGAAGCTTCCACATCCAAACATCCCAAGCATTCATGGTTTAAGCATCCTAGTCGAGACTTTGAAATAGATTCTAATGAGTATGAATGGGATTCATTCTCAGAATCTTCCATAGTTGATATGGATGTTGATGTTGTTCATACATATATTTCTCAACTTGAGTTAGTCAATGAATCATGCGTAGGATTAGAGGATTTGAACTCGCATGTTGCCTTAGTGGACGATTCTTCACTTGTGAGGATGAATCTTGATTTGGGTAGTTTAGGAAGTTACTCGATAGACCTCATATCTTCAAACACTAGAGATATCATCCATATTCACAACCTTTAACCTATCGTTGATTTACCTCTTGTTCATCCTGACCTAATTGATTGGTCCCAATGCAATCAAGAAATTGAGCTCTTAACATTTCAAAATGACTATGAAATAGCCTATTATTTGAATGTAATTGAACCTGTAGTCTCTTCCACTAGTGAACCAGCTACTAGTATGATAGAACCAGATATCAAGTACCTTAGTCGCAAAATAAAGAGAAAAGAAAAGAAAAAGAAAAGGAGTTCTAATGGCAAAAACCACTATGTGGTGGTGTCAGAACCAAAAAAAGTAAAAAGAAAGGATGTATCCAATGGTGAAAACCTCTCTAAGGCACCTAAAGATGAGGTACTTGATTCTCTTCCTAGTTATTTTCAAGATAGATCTTCAGTACTTATTGAACCAACACAAGCAGTCAATTTGGGTATGGATGAAGCTTTATAAATGGTACATTTGGTTCAGTCTTTGTCATCACAAGAAAAAGAAGTTTATACTAAATTCTTACAAGAAAAGAAGATTAATTTTGCATGGACTTATTCAGATATGCTAGGGTTGGACACTAATCTTATTATGCATCACTTATCCATAGCTCCAGGTGTTAAACTAGTTAAGCAAAAATTGAGAAAAATGCATCCTCACATAGCTCTCTTAGTCAAGGCGGAATTAGAGAAACTTCTTGGTGCAAAATTTATAAGAGCTATTGCCTATGCCGAATGGATATCAAACATTGTACCAGTTTCAAAACATGACAAAACCATTTGAGTTTGCACAAATTTTAGAGATGTTAATGAAGGATTCCCAAAGGATGATTTTCCACTTCCTAATATAGACATGATAGTGGATATGACCTTGGGTTATGAGATTTATTCCTTAATGGATGGTTTTTTTGGATATAATCAGATTAAGATATCTCCTAAAGACCAAGAAAAAACTGCATTTACTTGTGCATGGGGTAACTATTGTTGGAATGTTATGCCTTTTGGATTAAAAAATGCAGGAGCTACCTATCAAAGAGCTATGAAAACTATTTTTCATGATATGATGCATAAAAAAATGGAAGATTATGTGGATGACAGCTTGGCCAAGTCTAAGAAAAGAGATACACACTTAGATGATTTAGAAGTCATTCTAGATTGTATGGAAAATTTCAACTAAGGTTAAATCCTAAAAAGTGTGCATTTGGAGTCACCTCTGGAAAATTACTAGGATTCATTATTTCAGAAAAAGGGATAGAGGTGGACCCTGAAAAAGTTCAAGAAATTATGGATATGCCACCTCCTAAAAACATTAGCCAAATGAGGAGTCTTCAAGGACATCTTCAATCTATACAGAGGTTTATTTCATAGTTGGCAGATAGAGCTTACCCTTTCAACAAGAACTTACATAAAGGAGTCAAATGTGTATGGAATGATGAATGTCAACAAAGCATGGAATAGATCAAGAAATACTTGGAAAATCCTCCTATTTTAATACCTCCTATCCCAGGAAAACCACTTATCCTATATGTTTCAACAACAAAATTTGCCTTGGGGGCATTATTAGCTCAACTTGATGAACATGGGAAAGAAAGAGCAATATACTACATTAGCCATACTCTTATTTCATATGAGGTTAATTACACCAGTATTGAGAAAGCTTGCCTCACAGTTGTGTTTGCTTCCCAAAAGTTATGAAATTATATGCTTGTGCACACTATACACCTCATAGAAAAAATAGATCCACTCAAGTACTTACTATGTAAGGCTGCCCTCACAGGTAGACTTGCTAAATGGATGATGATTCTTTCAGAGTTTGACATAGAGTACATTGAGCATAAAGTAATCAAAGGACAAGTTATAGTAGATCAATTGGCTGATTTCCCACTACAAGATGATGCACCTTTCAAGTTGATTTCCTAGATGAGCACCTCATGTATATGACTAAAAGAACATGGAAGTTGTTCTTTGATGAGTCCTTTATGCAAAATGGTTCAAGGGCTGGTGTGTTGTTTGTTTCTCCTCATGGGTACACAATTCCTAAATCTTACAAGTTATTATTTCCATGTACAAACAATACTACTGAATATGAAGCTTTAACAAATGGACTTAAGATGGCCATAGAATGGAGAATTACAGAGTTACACATCTATGGAGATTCATAGCTGATAACCAACCAAGTCAAGGATGATTGTCTAACAAAAAATGATAAATTGGTACCTTACAAGAAAATGTTGATTCCTTGAAACTCTACTTCACATTTGTCTCATTTCAAAAAATTCCTCAAACAAAAAATAAGGCAGTTGATGCTATGGCTACACTTGCTTCACTTCTTCAATTAGAGCAACATGAATCAAGAATTGAATTCTTGGTGGAAGAGCTACATCACCCTATCTATGATTCCCAAGAAAGTCATGTTATTTGTACCCTTGTTGGTCATGAGTCATCTCGTTATGGTGCCATTTACTTGTACATTTGTGATGGAATTATACCTAAAAACTTTAACCGATTTGAATGCAAAAACCTTATTCGAAATGCCTCTCATCATTCCCTTATCTCTAGTGATTTGTATAGGAAGGATCTAGATGGAACACTTCTTAGATGCTTAGAAAAGGATGAATCTGATCAAGCGTTAGTTGACATCCATGAGGGTATCTATGGGGGACATTCTAATGGTTTTTCCATGGCTCGAAGATTACTTAGGGCAGGATACTATTGGCCCACAATGCAGATTGATGCAGTAGATTTTGCCAAGTCATGTGAAAAATGTCAAAAACATGGTAACCTGATACATACTCCAGGTAGGCAGCTCATTCCTTCTATTTCTCATTACCCATTTCAGCATTGGGCCTTTGATCTTGTTGGGAAAATTCATCCCAACTCATCATCTGGACATAAGTTTATTATCACTGCCACTGATTATTTCAGTAAATGGGTAGAAGCTATCCCACTTTCTGTTGCCTTGGGTAAGACAGTTTCTTTATTTATTTTGAATCATATTATTTGTAGATATGGAGTGCCTTATGAGATTATCACTGACAATGGAGGTTAGTTTAAAAATAAGGACCTTAAGAAACTTTGTAAGAAGTTCAAGATAAAACAACATTGGTCCTCTATTTATTTCCCACAAGGGAATGGTCAAGCATAAGCATCAAATAAAACCATTCTTAAAATCTTGCATATAACAGTTCATAAGAATGGTAGAGATTGGCATTTACAAATAAATCTAGCTTTGTGGGCCTATAGAATGATTATTCGCACTCCTACTGGGGCTACTCCTTTTGCTCTTACATATGGTGCTGAAGCAGTGTTACCTTTAGAGGTTCAGATTCCTTCACTTAGAATTTCTCTCAAAGGTCTAGTTACAGATGAAGACTACGATGCCATGTGACTTCAAGAGTTAGAACTTCTAGATGAGAAATGCCAAGCATCATTTGACCATATGAGGGTCTATCAAAAACGCATGTCAAAAGCATTCAACAAAAAGGTTCACCCTAGAGAGTTTCAAGTGGGAGATCTTGTCCTACGTGTGAATCATAAGAATCAACAAAATAGAGATCAAAAGGGTAAGTTTGAAGCTAACTGGCTTGGACCTTACATTATCACAATAGCTTTTGGTTCTGGTGCTTATTTGCTATCTATAGTAGAGGGAGAGAAGCTCCCTGATCCTATCAATGTCTTGCACTTGAAGAAGTTCTATCCATAATGCCCATTCTATCTAGGGGCATGTTTGTACATATTTATTGATCCTGAAAAAATATAAAAAATGATATATTTTAAAAATTCAAAAAAAAAAATTGATATATTTCAAAAATCCAAAAAATGATATATTGTGAAAATTCTAAAAATTGAAAAATGTCCTGAAAATAATATTAAAAAAAAAAAATATATATATATTCCAACAATACAATTTTTTTTTTAAAAGTTCAAAAAATAAAATAAAAACTAGAAAAAGTGCCTTGGTGAAAACCTGGAAACACGCGCCTTGGTAGCAAAAAATACAAAAAAATTATAAAAAGTCCTTAAAAAAATAGAAAATAAAAAAATCCAAGTGGTGAAAACCTGGAAACGAGCGCTACTTGAGGCCTTTGCACCCCTATTTCTTAGCGCATGTCCTCGAAACTTAGCTTTTCTTCATCATGCCTTGTCCTTGTTGCCTTGGTTTGGAATTGGTCTTTGTCTAGGGGGCATAACTATGTTAGCTTTGGTCTCTTGGATGTGTTAGTCTTTAGGACACCTCGCAAACGATGTTTTTCAACACCACCCCAATTGTATTTTTCAATACAACTATCGACATCGAGTGTTTTTCAACACTTATTGGTTTGGTCTTACCTAGTATCATCATGTGATCTTCCCTTCTTGCAAGCATTTGATCCTTATCCTTGAAACTCAGTATTAGTTAGCACACGTAAATTTTAAATGCAACAATTAATGCTTGACTTATGTCATGATTTTTTCTTTGTGTGCTGACTATTATTGATTTTTGTTGAGTGTCCTTGTATAATAAATCTCTCCATGATGCATGCTAGAGGACTTGGGGCATGGGACATGTTTTTATTTATTTTTTGCTTGCGGGTGTGGTCTTGAAACTCTAGAGTGTCTCTTGTTGTCCCCTTAGGAGATTTGAGGCATCATCCTTGACTATTTTTGCACAACCATTCTTCTGGTCATCCTGGCATCTATGCCTTGATGCAAGCATGGTTTTGCTATATTAAATTGGGTAAGCTAACATCAAAGTCATCTTGACCTCTATGTCTTTGATGCTTATGTTAGAATCTTTTCACATTCCAATCTAATATAAATTACATTCATATCTTCATAGTTGCACTTGTGACTAGTGATGATTGTGTGATTTTTTGATGTCTGTTAATAATGGACCAATGATGAAAATAAGTTCTTTTACATTCTCTAATGAATGATGAACACAAAAATCCTATGTTACAATTGCTCTTTTGCAAATACACCTTTGCATTTTCATGTAGCTTGCATTATTAGACTTCATGTTAGTTTGCATTTTTTGGCTGCATTATGAGTTTGAGAGGGTTCTCCCTTCATCTTTATTGTGGACTTTTAATCAATTTTGGTCATGTTTTGATCTTCATTTCCTTATCTTCTTTCATAATCTCAATCAAAATTTCTATCTTAAATAGTTGATTGATTTTGGGGCATTTTCTTTTCTTCTTTCTATTTCTTTCTATATCTTTCAAACTTCTATCTTCCATTTTCTTTTTCCCCACTTCTTTTCTTCTAAATAACCTTTGGGGCATAATATTTCATGCTTGATGATCTACCTTGGTTCTATGATTCTTATATCTTTCATCTTACATCAAGAACCTTATCTTTTGTTCGATTTGATCAAATTTATCAATTTGTTGTTTCTCCTCTATCTCATTTCGATTTCAATCATGAGGGGGTAGTAATTATCATATTCAATCTTTGATTTAGTTTTATCAATTTTATCCTTGACTTTTTCAAGTCAAAATTTATTTGTATTCTTTGTCCTGATGTGTTCTCAATTCGACCACACATCTGGGTTGTTTTGTGATCCCAAATCGACCTCACACTTCAATTTCTTTCTTTGACTACATGTGTTCCCAAATCGATCACACATTAGTCAAAGAGGGGGAAATGTATGCACCCTAAAATGGTCACCTACACTATGGGCCCCCATTATTCAATTTATCAATTTATCAAATTTCCTGAATCAATGGTGTGTAATATTTTATTAAATCAATTTAAATCAATTTCCTTGATCAAATTCAATTATTCTATTTTTCTAAGGTTCATCATTTTATCCTAAGTCTTATTTAATTAAAAGAAAATCTCCTCTTTTAATAAAATAAAATAAGTCCCCATTTAATTAAAAGAAAACCTCTCTTTTAATTAAATAATTCATCCACATTTAATTAATTAAGAGAAAAAATCCTCTTTTAATTTAATTAAATATCTCCTATTTAATTAAAAGAACTTGCTCCCTTTTAATTAAATGAAAATCCCACTTAAATATCTCTTTTTGATGAAAAAGGAAATAAAATAAATTCTTTTATTTAATTTCTCTACACTTAAATGCATATATTTTTGAGTGGGACTTATCTTTCTACTTTCTTCTCAACCACTCCTCTTTTCTCATTGGTGGATCCTTATTTCACATGGATCATTATTTCTTCACCCTTGATTAAATCTTTTTCCTCTCAATCTAGATCGTCCAATCTTCTTTATAAGGGAGAGCCCTCTCCTGATTTTGGATACCCATGATTATGCTATTGTTATGCTATAGGATTGGAGAGCAAATTTTGAAGAAGGAGTTTTGAATGCTAAAGCTTTTGTGGAGAACTTCTATCTTCTTGTCTCATTCTCTCTTGCACCCATGGCTTTCATCATGGGCTTTTATAATTGCATTTGCATATTAGTTTAGAGTCATATTTGCTTTCATAGATTAGATCTTGCTTTGTTTTGCATTGTTATCATTTAGATTAGCTTGCATCTTCATTTTCACAAATATTTGATGATCATGGAGACTATCACTCTTGCTTTTCCTCTTTGAATCTCTCATTTCATGGTGTACTTGCATGGGCATGAACTAGGTCAAACTGAGGGCCTCCATTACAAACCCTTGCACTCCATGAATAGAGAGCTATGAGTCACCATTCAAGACCTCATTTTTGAGTAATCTTGGATATAATGACTCATAGAAGTGTACTCACATTTTAGGCATACAAGAATTGCACATAAGGCATATGATGCAATCTCAACTACATTAAGGTCAAAGTAACCAAAGTTAGAATAAGTGTACTTAGCCTTGACACATTCCTCCAACTATTTCTTAACAAAAGATATTTTCAAAGAAACAAACTCTCTAAAATTTGATACTCTCTTCAAAATTTTTTCCTGCTAAAATTCTAGTTTCCTAATATCACTCTGAATACTAGCCACTTGTCCTTCAAAATCATCAATTTTAATAGCAGGATGCTGTAATTGGCTAGATAGAGCTTCTAGCTCACTCATTTTTCCTCCAATCTGATTTTCAATATCTTTAGTTAGTTTGTGAGATAGAGTACACTTGATGTACAATATCTTTCCATCCTTTGACACTTCCAAAGTTACTTAATACAAGTATCAAGACTTATCAAGTCATTCTTAATATTTTGACAAATGGTGCTAAACAAGTTAGCATCATGTGAGATTTGTGCCTTAGATTTTGCAAAATTCAACAAATTTGTGAATTCTTCATCAAAAGACTTTAGCACTACCTATTCCCTCTGGTTTGGATCTACCTCTATGTGTTGTACTGCCAAAGTACTATGCAATCTATCAATAACCTCCATCAAGGTTCTCTACTGGCTCTTCATTGTCTTGTTCTTCTAAATAAGTTTTTACAAAGATGAGATCAAGTTAGTTTGATCATCATCATCAGTTTCTAGGCTAGCAAATGAAAGTGGAGTAGATGAACTAGAAGGTATAGTGTCATCTTTCCTTTGCTTCTTTTCAGTTGCCTCTTTGAATCTTCTTTCTTCTTCCTCTTCCTCTTTCTCTTCCCTTTCCTTTCTTTTTTTTTCTTTCTTCTCTTCCTCTTCTAATCTCTTCTTCTCATCTTCTTCTATTTTCTTTTTCATTTCTTCTTTGGCTACTCTTTCTTTTTCTTCCTCTACTTTCCTTTTTATCTCATCTTCAAGCAATTTCTACTTGGCCTCTTCTATTTTCTTTTTATCTTCTTCTAGCAACCTCTTCTCCTCTTTAATTTGTCTCAGTTGTTCTTCAATATCCTTGGTATGAGGTTCATTCTATTCAGAACCTTCAAATGGATTTGTATCATCAATTTTAATGGTAACATTTGGCTAATCTATCTGGATTGTGTCACCACACACTAACACTTCCAAGGTTTTGGGTATTGGTCATGATGCTGCTTTGGACTCTGTCAACATTTGATTTATGGCTGCCATAGTTTCACTTCTTATCTTATCTTTTTCACCCACCATTAACATAAATGGTCTTATCTTGTTTCTTAAGTAAGGTGCTAGATTGTTTAACAATCTCTAGACTTCTTCTTCGTCATTAGTCTTGCATATTATTCTTAACATAGACTTCCAAAGTTCTATGTCATCTTCTTTAGTTGGTGCCTTCTTTTCTATGAGTCTATCATAGACCTTTTTATTTACTGTGCCTTCAATATGCTTCAGTTTTAGATTGTTGGCTATAATGTATCTCATAGTAGAGATATCAATTTGATCTTTCCCAAAATTGTTATATAAATCATAATTTTTTTTCATTTGAACAAAGTTGCCTTCATTAGCAATAGTTGCGTTTATCTTCTTTGTCTTTGGCTTCCAGGGTTGTCGAGCTTTTCCTACTAACTACTTTGAAGTTGTTAAGTTCTTTGTCTTTTTAAGTTCTTGTTCTTTTTCTTCTTCTTCATTAGACTCAACAATTGTCAACAATGTATTTTGTCTCTTTCCTAGTCCAGTGGCTTGTTTTTTGACCCTTTTAGTCTTTGTGGTCACAACTTCCACTACTCTCTTAGATTTTCTCTTCAATTCACTTGTTTGAATATATGACACTGTTGCATAAGGAATGCTCTGTTCTGTAGATGTCTCTGCAATAGACATTGACAAAGGTTTCAAATTCAATATACCTTGCTTCATGGTTTGCTTGATTGCTTGTGAATCCCTCTCAGTCATACTGGCCTTTGATAAGGATTTTTTCATTATAGTTTTTATCTCCTTGTGAGATTCCTTCTCCAAGGATTCCTCATGAGATGATGGGTAATCTCACCATAAGTTCCAAAACTGTATTCAACTTAGTCCTTCTCTCATTTCAGCAATAAGTCAATGTATCCAACTACTATATCATCAGTTAATTGATAACCTAAGGGATCAAGAAATGTTTCCTAAGGTTCTACTACTTGAATATAAGTAAAATTTGTATCAACCATAACAAAAATATCTTCCTTAAACCTATCTACAATTGAAGGTGCAATTCTAATTCTTTGCCTCATTTCATTTTGAAATATTTTCATAATCAAATTCCCACTATCCAATATTTTATTTGCTGGATGTCTTTTACACACTTATGTTATCTTCTCCATTGTACACCTCTCACTACTCATAATCTCTATGACTGAAAAATATGGAAATATTGTAAGTACATGAAAGAATATGTGATTAATCAGTGACTGAAATCTAAACACACCATTCTTAGTCCTCTTGATCTTTTCTAAGTTTTCAAGAAGTTGCATTCTTAGTATTTCACTAAGGTTAACTTGTTCCTTCTGAACACATATCTTTTAGGCTGCATAGATGAATCAGGGTGACAATTCCTCAATCTTTGAACTTGTACATACAAAGTAGGCAATGATTCTACTCAAGAATATTACGTCATCTTTCTTAATGGCTGATCACCAAGGCCTTTCTATTCTATACTACCTTTGTGTAGCTCTCAACTTTCTTCTTAACCATTTTCTCACCTATAGGAACATTGCCTTGTTTACAAAGACTAATTACCTCATGAATAAGGTCGGTTGAGATATCAACTACACTATCTTTCATCCATAGTTTCCCATCATGTATTCTACTTAGTATGATCTGTGTCCACTTATCTATGTCCAATCATCAGTAAACATGATATTTGAACAAGTCTAGTTCTTTCAAGTTTTCAAATCTAGGTTTCACAACCATATCATGATTAAAGACTAATTCCATATCCTTGTTCATATGTTCACTTCCAATAGATTCAAACTTATTGGTAAGATAAATTCCTACATCTTCCAAACATTCTACATTGTTCAGAGTAATGGATAATGTTGAGTTAGGGTTTCCTTCTACGAGTTTCATCGAAACAAACTTCAATTTTGGTCTCTCCTCATTCTCAACATTGTGAACTACTAACATATCAATGATTCTATCAAAATATGAAATTTTATCAAATAAATTTTGCAAAAAAGCATTGAAATACTTTTTTTGAAAATAGGGTTTGCTTTAAAATTGCCTTGTCAGGTTGCTTCTAAGTGCTCTATGAATCTAATGTATTCACAATGAAATGGTAATCAAGTCTATAGTCCATTTATTCCTTCAACTTGAACTTGCATTAATTTCATACTTTGCAAACATGAAGAAGCTATTAATTACATTTTGAAATCAAATAATTGCTTAAGATCATCTATCTGATCTTCAAATGCCAACCAAGGTTTATTATAACTTCCTCCCATCATGATAATGCTCCACAAAACTTCACTCCATGAAATTTTAAGCAAAAACATAATTTTCATCTTCTACTACAAAATTAATTTTCTCTATAATAATAATAACTCTTAATTTCTTCATAACTAATTTAGATAAGCTCCAAATTATAAGTGATCTTAGATACAGTCTAAACTTATCTTGATACACCTTTTCCCAACTTTGCTACCTCTAGTTCAATCTCTAGATGAAGTTTTAGATTTTGGTGCTCTGGACAAGCTTAATTCAACTGAATTATATCAATCTCAATAATTGACTTTGATCTTCCTATCTCATCATTTTCTAGCTTTTCTTTTGAGATGTCTAATCCTTTTAAAAATGCCTCATTGAGTTCTTCTCAAAGTTCACTAACTACATTTCTTTGTTCCTCATTGTATTTGTTAGTTTCTGAGTTCCTTTCATGGTTCCTTCTATCATTTCCAACATTCCTTCCATCAATTCTTCTATTTCCAAAGTTTCTTCCATTGTTACTTCAATCTCTGAAGCTTTTTTCCATTCTACAATACTTTACTATATGTCCAAAGTTGTTGCATAACTGACATAATGGTGTTCTACTTCTAGGATTCTACTGATTATTAGGTGCATGACAATTCTGATCTATGTGTCCAAAGTCATTACACTTATAACACACGGTCTATCTTCTTTCCTCATAAGGTCTTCATTCTCTTGATGTCCTTTCATTATATCTTCTTCTATATATAGGGTTAGTATTCCTAGACATTCTACTATTCCTTCTATTATTATCATATTTAGGTTTCCTACAATCAATTGCTCTATGACCCATAGCATGACAATTATGACAATAAAAATCCTTAACATGATTAAATGACTTATTTGTACAATCTTTTTTCATATGACCTATTTCATTACATAAAAAACACTTACCTCTAAATTCATACCTTGTTTCCTTAGGAGATTCCACTTGCTTTGATTCATCCAATATTTTAACTTCCTTGTCTTGTCCAACTTCTTTAGTTTTATCAGAAGATTGAATGGATTTGATCCTGTCATCATATTTATCTTTTTCTTTTAGATCTAATCTAATCTTAGGTTTCTTTGCAGACATGTTAAATAGATAACAAAGACCAATCTTATCATAAATAGGTTTCTGTATTGACATTGAATCATCACGCTTTTCTCTAATAGAATAAATCTTCTCAAGTTGTTGCTTGCAGTAAGTTAATTCACATTTCACAATAGTATTGTACTTATGAAGTTCTTCATGATCTTCTTTCAATGTTTCAAGCTAAGATGTCTTCTTTGTTAGACTTTCTCTAAGATTCATATTCTCAGTCTTCAAATCAGTTTCAATTTTTCTAGGATTAGTCCTCAAAGTCAATTTTAGATTCTTAATCTTCAATTTATGCTTCAAGATCTTCAATTTAGGCTTGGATTTGAGATGTTCAATCTTTTCCTTCAATTGTCCAATATATATTTGGAGTCTTCATATCTTTCCTTCAGCTTATCTCTTTCTTTAGTAAGGAGATAAATTTGTTTAAGTGCCTCTTTAAGGTTTTTCATTCTGATACCAATTGTTTGAAATAAGAATTATTGAGGGGGTGGGGTGGGGGGGTGAATTAGTAATTTACAAACTTTAGTCACCAACTAGATATTATTTGTTACTTTAAACCATACATAACAAAGTAATAAAGTAATGTGAAATAGTAATAGTAACCATGCACAAAGATAACTCATAACACCATTTTTTTTTAATTGGGGAAAACCCCGGTGGGGATGATAGCCACTAGATAATATATTGATATATAAGTTCCTTATTAGAGGATGGACCCTCTTAGGAGTCAATGAGAAAATTTAGTATAGAGAGTCCTTGTTAGGATACTTTAAATCCCTATTAAAAGATTCCAACCCTGTTAGGAGTTGTAGTATAGTAGATGCAAGATGAGCCCACTACCCAAACATGCACTTCCAATTACAAGAAGAGACCACTATCCAAACAAGTAATCAAACTTCTAGAATATAGATTCTTTCTTAGTTCGATCTTGGATCACAAAATAGCTTTACAAACTTCACATATATCACTTTCACAAAAGTTCATGTACAATTGCTCAACATAATTTCTCTAAGATAGCACACTTGAATTTGCAAGATGTCCTTTGCATAAATACCATTCCTTTTCATAAGTTACTACTAGGTTAGCTAAGATCACAATACACTTTTCCAACTCAAAGTAAACATCTAAGATGTCGGCCCTAAATGGACAAGTAATTATTTTGTAAACAAAATAATTCCTTTCCTTTAATTTTTTTGTCCTATTACATTGGTAAAACATGAATATCTCTTTTCCATATAGTTTGTACTAACTTACGAAGTTATACATGTCATCATCAACATGTACACTATCTCCATCTAACTTCACTAGTCATAATATGACATTAGCAACAAGTTACAAACAAAATAATACACTGCTATATACCAAATTCATACTTAGACAATTTTTTGAGTACCAAAAGCTAAGCATCTTTATTTTTGAGGTTTCTTGTAAGCATGTACATCATGTTTTGCCATAAATGAAAACAATTACATATCCTCATTAGCTAATTGTCAAAAAGTTTTCAATGTAGAGGACAAGCATCTAACCACACTTAGGGAATGCATGGAAAGATGTAGATGAGTATTACTAGCACTAAACCTGAAGAAGTGTAGATTAATGGTACATCAAGGGAAACTATTGGGATACATCGTACGAAAATAAGGATTAAAGATGGATCTTGACAAAGTATGTGTAATTATAGAAATTTCACCTTTGACAAACGTGACCAAAGTAAAGTCATTCTTGGGACACATAGGGTACTATCAAAGGTTTATTAATAACTTTTCCAAAATATCTTACCCACTTGACAGACTACCTTGCAATGTTGGCACAGATAGATGATCATAGATTGAACCACCTAGTGTACTTTACAAGTAGACTATTATCTGAGGTAGAAAAGAATTATTGCACAATAGAGTGGGAGGCTCTTAGAATGGTGTACATCATATATAAGTTTAGATACTACCTAGTAGCAGCTCCACTTAGAAAAGAATTATTGCATAATAGAGTGAGAGGCTTTCAGAATGGTGTACACCATACATAAGTTTAGACACTACCTACTCGCAACTCCATTTGTGTTCTACATAGAACATCAAGCTTTGCCATACCTGGTGAACAAATCAATCATCCAAGGATGGATAAGAATATGGCTACTTTTTTTTGCAGGAATTTACATTTAAATTCATGGTATGACTCAAGAAAAGCCACGTTAGTTCCAATCATCTATCTAGGATCAAATTGGGAGAACCTCTAGAGGGAGTCAATGATGAATTTCCCGATGTACAATGATTTCAGATTTCTACACTACCATCCTAGTATGTGAGTATTAGGGAGTATCTTTTAATAGGGCAATTTCCTAGGGAAATGTCACCAAGTGAGAGGAGGAAATTGGTACTAAGAAGTCGATCATTCCAATTGAGGGTTGCTAAATAAGATGGGACCTGACCAAATTTCATGACAATGTGTTCTGGAGGAAGAAATACCAAATGTATTGAAGGAAGCACATAAAGGACCTACAAGAGGACATATGGGACTAGATACAATTGCATGGAAGATACTTCTAGCAAGATTATGGTGGCCAACCATGCACAAAAATGCTAGGGAGTGGGTCATTGCATGTGATACATGTTAGAGGGAACAAAAGCCACAGAAGAGGGATTTCATGCCTCTGAACCCTTCATACGCCTATAAACTATTTGAATATTGGGAGAGAGAATTTTTTAGACCCATCAAGTTAAGAAAACCCTAGAGATGCAAGTACATTGTGGTAGCAATGAAATACCTTACCAAGTGGGTAGAGGCGTGGGCCCTACTAGATAACTCTATAGTGAGCATGATGAGATTTTTTGACAAGAAAATCATTATGAGGTACATGAACCCGATACAAACGACAAAAAAACATGGGGGACATTTTGTCAACCATGTCATCCATCTACTCACCACAAAATTCAAAATATACCTCTCTATCAAGCTTGTACTATCTTAGAGAAAATAGACAAACGAAAGCCACAAACAAAATCTTGGTTGCAGTAATCTACAAGTCTTGTATAGTTGAAGGTGAATATTGGGAATAAAAGCTTTG